>MNCI01016622.1:108359-126658 GCA_015680685.1 Gnetum montanum | reverse complement strand
CAAGTAAGTAGAAAAGTACAAAGAGTATTAAGTCCCCTTAAAGTCACATCTTATTCAAACCTTTGAATCCTTCTCAATTCCAGAAACAACCAACAACACAAATTTATTAAAAGTTGATTTAATGAAAGGGATCTCAAACTTCTAGAGTAAGGAAAATCATAGAGTTTGTGGATGGGCAGATGTCGTGCACTCACTGCCTATTTCATGAAAAAGAAACCATGATTGAGCCATCGATACAAAAATTCAAAAATAGAAACCAGACAATAGCAAATCAAAAATTAAGTACAAACCATCATTAGTAGTAGCTATAACACCATTGCATCCTATTGGCAATAAAGCACTTTTATTAGCAAAAATTTGAAAACCACACTTAAAAAAACAAAGTAAAATATAGAAGAAAGTGTGAAATATCCAATAAAGATTCAAATGTATTAACGATGGTGTAGAACAAAAAATGGTGTAAAATGAAATTTTTTTAAAAAATCAATAAGTTGTAAAATAAATAAATTGCAAAATTAAGAACATGAAAAATAAAAAATAGAAAAACTAAGATGCCATATGGATGATTAGCATGGATGGCCATCTCCCCCACAATTGAGTTGGAAGAAGGAGATTCAAAAAATTGAATGTGGTTTTCCATCTATTGAGGTAGTCGTGGCATTGACTTATCTTGGTTCTAGGAAAAGCTTCACTTGTTGGATGTTGATCAATTGCTTTTTATTTGGGCTTTAACATTTGTATATGGTCATGGACCCAAAAGGCAAGGTTTTAGCAATTATATAAGGTTGTTCCCATAATATTTGGAAGTTTTTTTGAGGTACATATGTGGGATTCCAATAAGGAACCTTATCTCCTAGTTGGAATTTTACTTTCTATATTCTTTGGTCTTGTTGTTGCTTGTTGAATGCCTTGTGCACTTTGTTCAAAGATAAGGCCACTAATCTATTTCCATCTATCACCTAGAGGTTGATCAGTCTTTCTCTTAGGGTTAGACTTAGATTGAGATTTAGATCATAGGCTGTTAAGAGTGTATGAAGCTCAGATTGGATTGGTAGTGTTGGAAGTTTTCCATACACTAACTCAAAGGGAGAATAGCCAATAGGAAGTTTCCATGTTGAGCATTAGGCCTAGAGGGCATCGTTGAGTTTTGTGTGCCAATCTTTCCTATATTTGCTTATTATTCTTGTTAATATTTTTTTAATCTCCCTATTAGTTACCTATACTTGACCATTAGCTTAGGGGTGATAGGGTATTGTTAATTTATGTTTAACCCCCAAGCATTGCATCAACTTGCTAAAAGTGCCCCCCATGAAATGAGTTCCATTGTCAAAAATTAGTGCACATGGCACCTCAAACATATTTACAACATTTTTTCATACAAATCTAGTAGTAGTGGATGATGTACAATCAGCAATGGCTACTGCTTCTACCCATTTGGTGCAGTAGTTAACTTTTACAATGATATATGTCTTTCCATTAGACATGGGTATGATGGGACCCATGAAGTCAATGCCTCATATGTCAAAGGGCCCCAATGGTTGAATCCACTATTGAGGATCCTCCATTTGTGCAATCATCCCACCATCTTATTTTCAACATTCACAAGATCAAACGAATTGGTAGGCATCCCTAAATATTATAGGCTAGCAGTATCCTACCATTAGGATTTTTACAATCATGCATCTTCCTATGTAGTAGCCTTCGCAAGGTCCTTCATGAGCATCCTGAATGACACATAGTTGATCTACATCAAGGACATACCAATGAACTAGGCCATCGACACACACCTTGTAAAGGTGTTTGTTGATTTTCATGAAGTACTTTGCCTAATGAAGAAAATATTACTTCTTCCTAAAGTCCAAATCTTGTGGCATCTTTTAAGTGAGAAGGTAAGTCAGGATGTCATCTTACTATTTTATTCTTGTGAGCACTTTTTCATTTATTTATCCTATAAAGAGGAGTTCATTTGGAAACTAATTAGAGAGTGGGCTCTCCTCATCTTTATTATCCCATCTTAACTGAGAAACATGGTCAATGACCACAGTATCAATCCTTTTTCTATCTACCATTATGAGTTCAAATTTCTACAAGATCATGAGCCATCGTATGATACTAGGGCTCACCATTTTCTTGTTCATCAAAAGTAGATGGCACTATGGTTTGTATGCACAAACACTTTGTAGTCAAGCACATAGTGCCTAAACTTGTTGAGAGCATACACCATAGCCAGTAGTTCTTTATCAGCTGTGGTGTAATTCAATTATGGACCGACAATGATTCAACTTGCACAGTGGATATAATATGGATGTTTCTTATCACCCAACTACATAAGCACAACTCCTAAGGCATAATTAGATGCATCTATCATTATATGAAATGGTCTGGACTAGTCTGGTGCCCATAGAATTGGAGTTTCTATGAGTTTATCCTTTAATAGTTAGAATGCATGTTCACACTCCTTGGTCCAAATAAATGGTGCATCTTTCTTTGTAAGCTCGACCAACACCTTTACAATCCTAGAGAAATTATTTATGAAAAATTGGTAGTAGCCAGTGTGTCCAAGGAATGATTTGACATCTTTGACTGTCTTTAGTTGGCATGTAATTCCTTGGATGACCCTTATCTTCTCCGATTCTACCTCAATTCCTTCTTATGAAATTTAGTGCCCTAATACTATGCCCTCTTAGACCATTAGATTGTTTTTTCTTCCAATTAAGCCTAAGGTTTATTTCAACACATCTTTTTACAACCTACTCAAGGCGATCTAGGGCTTGCTCAAATATAGCCCCATATGTAAAGAAGTCATCCATAAAGACTTATACCCTGATACCAATCTACTATTAGAAAATACTTAGGACCAAGCATTGGAATGTTATAGGGACATTACACAAACCAAATGGAATCTTATAATATGCAAAATTCCCCCAAGGACTTGCAAATTTTGTCTTGGCTTGATCTTCTAGCATAATTTGGATTTGGTTATAGCCACTATAACCATCCAAGAAGCTATAATAGTAATGCTAAAATATGGTGTCCAACACTTGATTCACAAATGGAAATGGGAAATTATCTTCAAATGTTTCCATATTTAATAGCCTAAAGTTGATGTAGATCTACTAGTTACCATCTTTCTTTGGCACAATTACAAGTGGTATAGCCCAATCACTATTCATGATGGAATAGAAGAACCCTGCCTTGAGTTTTTCTATTTCCTCCTTAATGATCTACTTCAATTTTGGATTCAACTGCCTTTGTGACTACCTTCTTGGCTTCATGGCTAGGTCGGTGTAAATGTGATGCTAGCATATCCTTGAATTAATTTATATTAGTTCAGGATATGACCAAGCAAAGGTTGTTGGCCACTTGTTAACCACCTTTAATAGATTTTCGTTTTGTTTAGGAGAAAGTTTGACATTGATTATAACCAACTTACCATTATTTAAGAATGCATACTCCATGCTAACTAGTAAGTTGTCAGCTCTAGGGGCTCTTGCTTTAAGTTTTCAAGGATTTCCAACTCCTCCCAATAGGTATCATCATCTTCAGCATTAGAGAGTTGGTGATGAACTTTCTCAAGTTCATCCATGCTTTCAACATTAGCACATGTTGGGCTCTTAGTTGGTTCCATGCACAATGTGCTACTATCTGAGTCACATATCAGCTACTAGGTGCCCTCCTATTTTATGGCTGCTACATATAGGCACCTTTGAATATCTTTCTCATGGGCACACTAAACATGGACCAAATTTTATACATGCAATTGCACCTGTTATTGCTATACATAATACATGGAACATGCTTCTTCTCTAGTCATCCAAATTCATTTTCCTTGGATATTTTGAAGGATAGATCCCTTGTATCCATATGTGCATCTATTATGCTTAACTAAGTCCTTCCCATAATGATGGAAAAGTCACCTTTACAATTTTCAATCTTGAACACTAGAAAATCAATAGGATAGGACCACCCATAAACTATGGTCACAATGTTCTCCACTAATCCTAAAGAAATAGTGATTGATTGGTCTACCACTTCTAAATGAATATTTCTCTTTTTGAGAGCTGGTAGGTTCCCAGTTTTGTACATGTCATGGGAGATGAGATTGACACCAGAACCAGAATCAAGAAGAGCCTTGCATGGCTCATATCCAAAAATTTGAAGATAAATTAGAGGAGTTCTTGGATCAGATCTTTTCATGGAAATATTTCCAGCTTTGATCTAATTATAAACAACATGAGTTAGCATGACAATGTGGATCTGAGGTGGCACCTAGTTTGAAGGGTACTCAAAGATTTTTGATGCAAAGGATGAGGGTGTTGGAGATGCAAGGCAACTAGCCGCATTAGGTTATGAGGGTTTGGGAGGACTGTTAGGTTGGAAAAATGATCATTTCCTAGATTGATTATCTGAACCATTCAGCAGGAAAGCCAATTATGAATGTATATCCCTCGTAACATTTTGTTGCTGCAGCTATGGAGGAATTTATCCCTACATGGATAGAGCAAAAGGTAACTAGGTTAAGGGTAGAGGGATATGTTCAAACAGATGGAAAGGGTGGTATGGATATGGGTTCTCTCCCTAGGTAGATGGTGAATGTGTTTAGTGGTACTCTAGAGGGAAATAGTAATGTTGAAATGAAGTGTGACATGTAAAACTTCATGGAGAAATGGATTGTTAAACATAGGTACCATATGGATCTAGTTTCCTATAAGGGTATTGCTACCTTGGTGGTGGAATTTCCCACAATTGTGTTTGGTGCCACTATTGGTATTGCTCATAGGGTTGTGGTGGAGCTCCACTTGGGTAATAAGCTTGTTGTTGTTGGTGAAACTACCTTGGATTACCTTGAGGATAAGGCAATCATCTAGGTGCTTACCTACATGCTAGTTGAGGATTCAATGCATACACCCCAAACTCTTGTAAGTGTGACATCATAGGGCAACACCTTGTCAAATGTTTGTATTAACAGATGTCACAACTAGTATCATCTTCAGAGTTTGTCTTCACAACTTCCTCTACTATGGCTACTTTGCCTGTGCCTTTCTAGCAGGCATGTTTAGCTTCTATTTGCCTCTTATGATCATGATCACTATTCCATTCTTTGGATCTTTAGCGATTTTCATAGCAATTTGAAATTTTTCATTCAAAGAGTCCCATAATTTGTCAACCTTAGCTAAAATATCAAAAATAGATTTTTGAATAGGCAAGGTTTTTCTATTCACCACTTCATCGAGTCATGGCTCCTCATCATGACAAAATTGGACCTCTCATTTCCTTATATAAGGATCCCTATTATACTCTTCTACACTTTCCCTTTTTTGCAACTCACCTTCTTCTTTTGCTACCTACTCTATAAGCCTTTGTATTTGATGAGCTTTTAGTTCAAACAATCACCCTTGGGCATAAACCCTAAGAGCTCTTCTAGTTTGTGCTCTAAGTCCATCTATGATGCAGTGGAGTTGTTCCCTCTGAGAATAACCATTTCCAAGGCATTGATATAAGAGTGAATAATATCTACCCATGGCGGCATCCAAGGGTTCATGTGTTCCTTGTTTCTAGCCTTGGATTTGCCTTCTCAGATTAGACACAGTGGAGTATGTTTGGTATTTATCATTAAATAGCTCTAACATGGTACTCCGTTGGTGAATGGATTCTAGCTCCAAGGACCAGTACTAGATTTCAACTTTCTTGATGAGTGTCTTGGGTAAAAGCTTGAGTTTCTACTAGTCATTTTCAATGTTTTGTAAGGCATTGACATTGTGGAAAGCTTGTATATGATTCTACAGATTAGAGTTGTATCCCCCGTCAAATCATGAGATATTATTCATGTCTAAGTGCTTGATATGACTATCGTTTACATGCCTAGTTGGAATTTTAATTGCCTCTACAATGTTAAGCATGCTTTGAGTTTCTATTAAAGGTTCATCATCATGATTGTGTCAATGACATCGATGAAGGTTTCTGTCACCCCTTCATTCTTGGCAAGCTCTACGATCCTTATTGTCCTGTTGATCACCTTTATCATTATTATTTCTCTAGTGACTTCTATCAAAACCAAGAGATGAAGAAGAATGTTTGGAATTGGATGAATAGGATAAAGAGGAAGGTTGACCGCCACCACCTCTTCACTCATTACGACCATCATGCTTAGATTTATTGCTATCGTGATGTTTGCCCAAGTTCTTGCCTTGAATATCACTTTTTTCTAAACCTGATTTATGAATAGTAGATCACAATTTCAGGGCTATTTCCTCACCACCAATAACATAGGGTGTAGACTCTTCATGCTAGAAATCCTTAGGGGGAGGATCCACATTGTTGTCTTGGATCAATAGGAACAAAGGGTTACTAAAGTGCTTCCCCTTCATAAACTCGTGATGCTTCTCATAGTGTCAATATCACTTGCATTGCATTTCTATGGGATGATAGTCCCAAGTGTCATAACCATTCACAACATATTCCTCTTGAAGATCTAGAATGTTCAATTTTTTAAGCATTTGAAAGAGCATCCCTAGCACAGATCAATCAAGGAACAATATGATGTTTCCCTTCATATCACACCATCGCAATTATTCATCCTGATGTAGAATGAAGATGAAGTCTAGCACATACACATCTGGATAAGTATATACCACTTTGCACTCTTGTGGGATTTCTAATTTGACATCTTCATGCTTGTGGGAAGAAGACATTTTGTAACAAACTGAATAATCAATATGCTTTTTAATTATATGTCATGTGAGAGTGATGTTAACCTTTGGTTCATCCAATGATATTAATAATGTTCACTGATCCTAAGTAGCACATGTTTCAACAAGAAAGGTCACCAACAGTGGTGCTAATGATGCGTGGTGAGGTACCCCTACGCCCAACCATATGAATCACAAAGCATTCACATGCAATTCGGTCAAATTCCATGGACTTTATAGTTTTTGGTAGACTAGACTTCTAGTAAGTGAACCTTGTCCTAAGGTCATTCATTATCTTCCTGATTACACTTGTGAAGCATAATGGTATGGTTAAGAGTAATCAAGGCATATAATTTTTATCATTTTGTGTTTTATGGTTTCGATGCATGAAAAGAAAGATAGAATAATTTAATAACGAATTTAATTTAACTAACAAACTAATCTTTAACTAATCCTAACATAAGCATCTAGTCCCACTTTTCATACACATCCTAAACCCATGTATCCACTACTAGGTTACCAAGCACTACACTACTGAGCATACCAAGTAATAATGTTTCTAGGATTACAAAAAGAATATGTGTTATGCTCGAAGTGGTCATACTTATGTAGTTACCCTATTTAGCCTAGTTGATTTAAGTCTAATTTTTCTTAATTTAGCTTAATTGATTGAATATTTAATAAAAATAATGATTACATAAATAAAACATTTCATTTATCTAGAATGCTACAAGGTTTATTAAAAAGCTCATCTTTATTGCCATACACATTGTTATGCTCATGTATAACAATGCTTGAATAAAGATTCATACACTCAATGACTCCTACTATGGGTACTTGGGAGATATATTCTAACTTTTAAATGTAAAAACTACAACATTTCAACTACTACTATAAATCTAATGCCCATAAACATGGTTGGGAGCTCATATTTATAGGTTTTGCTTTAGGGCTGCATCAACGGGGCTCCGTCAATGTAGCAAATGCTACATCGACATAGCCACGTCAACGGGGCAACACCACATAAATGGGGCTCCATCAACAAGGGCCTGTTGATGAGGTTGCATTAATGGGGACCCATCAATGCAACACATTGATGCTTCATCAAGTAGCAATTTTGTTAGTCATGTTGGGTTATAGATGATAAGATTTATATTAACTTCTCATGTTCTTATTATGGTCATGTGAATGCAAACATGTGAAGTTTGAAGAATGGATAGCCATAATTCTTAAGTTTATTAATATTTTGGTCATTAATTAGATTTATATTTTTATATTATTAACAAAAAAATTAATGATATTCAACCATAACTCCCTTAAACTAATGGGTCATTATAAAGATTAATTTATATTTACATTAAGCTCATGGTCAAAAAGTGAAATACCACATTGACCTTACCAACAAAAACTTTTTCCAATACCTATATGGGAGATGCCCTAGGCCTTAATCTCTTAAAACATGTTAATTTAAAGGGTGTTGTTATTGAAATTTATGCATCAACACTTACGTAAAAAGAAATAAGAAAAGTATATACCAAATTTAATATTAATGATTATAGATTATGTCTAATGCTACAACATTATCAAACATACTAGCTTGTTATAAATTCCAAGTTGTCTCCAACTAATTACCTCCATAACCTCTTCCATGATTCCAAAACCATCTAGTAATTATTAAATAACATAATTCCAACTATAATGTAATCTATCAAATATTACATGATGAAATAATAATGCAAAAAATACTTGGTAAAGAAATAAATGTATTTAAGTAATATACCATTATTTTGTTCTTATTGTACATATTATTAACAATATATACATGATCAATTATTATAAATTACAAAAAAAAGAAACATAAACTATGAGTATGATACTTGCAAGTATAATATAAACTTGTAGTACAAGTGTTAGCCTCCTAACCTCAAGTTACACGTTCAATTCTACTAGGTAGTACTGAGTTATAAACTTGTATAAATCTTTGAGTGTAGCTATGTTTCAATTTTTTCAAGTTTAAAAAAATTGTTATAATAATAAAGTATTAGCCTAGTTGTACAATTCTTGGCCTAGTAACCCAAAATCCCAGGTTCAATTCTACTACATAGTACTGAGTTATAAACTTCAATAAATCTTGAGATATACCTATATTTAAATTATAAGAAATTTTGGTGTCCCTCAGTTATTCAAGCTACAAATGCTAATCAAACAATGACTTCATTAGAAAAATAACTTAATGAAAATCTAAAGTCATATTCTTAGCCAACAACATTTTCTCTATTAGTAAAAATAATGTCATCTACTATAACCATTAGCCCAATGCTTCCTCCATAAATTAAATTTCTCTTTCTTGCAACCTCAGTTAACAAATAACTAAGTTAAATTAACAAGAACTATACTTTGTGAAATCTGAAATTAATTGCAAGATCTACGATAAATAAATCATAAGGTAACATTGAAGCCCATTCAAAATGGGATTGGAGATTTAATCTAATTAATAGTATTATATTTTTATTGATTTTTTATGTTTAATATATGGTTTATTACTAAATGTGATTCCAACTAAAAACTAAACTTTCTATATTTGATATTCCACTCTAAGTGAGATCCTAGATGAAAAAAATTTGAAAATGCCACTACAAACATGAGTACATATGATTGTTCTATTTTGCTAATATTGATGATTTTAATCTGATTCTTATACTAACATTTTTAGATTTTTTTTATCCAATTTATAAAAAGGATTGTGGATTTACCAATCTGATACAATTTTTCATTCTATGACTGATGAAGTGCTAAGCGTATATGAGGCCGTGTCGATGTGGCCCTATCGACGCATCTGTCTATGTGTCTACGTGTCCTCATTTACACAGCACCTATTCTAGCTTATAAATAAGTGTGCTTCTACCACACTTAGGTATATTTTTAGCAGTTGTAGTGAAGCTCTTATAGTTTGTTCCTGCAAGAGTTAAAATATTTTCCAAGTGCCCGTAGAAGGTGTAAGAAAGGTGTTTGGCTCTTTATTCAAGCGCAAATGTATCGGAACCCATTGGCATGAACAGCAATAAAGACAATCTTTTCAAGAATTCCTTGTAGCGATTGGACTTAGTCATTTGAGCATTTAATAATTTAATATTTTTATCCTTTAATAATTCCTTAAGTTTTTATTGTTATCACTTTAATCATCATCACTCTTTTATATCTTGTAAAACCCATAAGTACGACCATCTCGAAGGTAAACCCAACACTTGACAACCTAGTGATGCTTAATGTCTGATAACCTAGTAGTGGTTAGGGGATGCTCAGGATGTGCATGGAAGATGGGAGTGGATGCTTATAAGAGATAGATTAGGATAATTATATATTACACAATAATCCATTCCTTACGTTTCATTTCAAGAATTAGAGTCTAGAAGATAAAGAGAAAAGCCATAAAAATCATTTGCCTCAATCTCACTTAACCATCACATCAAAACACCACAAGTGAGGTTGGGAAGACAACAACCATTCTAACACAAGGTTTTGCTAGTTAGGGCTTATTGTATGCTAAGTTCTTACAGTCTACAGAATTCGACCAAGTCGCATGTGAACACTCGTGATGCGCATGGTCGGTCATAGGGATACCTTGCTGCTCATCATTGGCACCGTTGCTGGGGATTGTTAGTCTTACATGCACCATCTAACCTTAGCAAAATTACCATTCACATCATTGGAATAGACCCAAGATAGTAAATCTATGCATGCTAGGTGTTCTAAGTAAAATGTAAGGTACAACAATCAATGGATTATCTAACATCCAAAATGTCTTCTTCTCACAAGCGAGATGGATCCAATCCACCAATGTCATAGGACTATCAGGTGGTATACACACATCTATATGAATCTGTCCCTAACTTCACATTTATCCTACATCAGGATGAGCATCTATGGTGGTGGGACATGGAAGGAAACATCATCTTACTGCCTGACTGATTGGCTCCTAGAATGTTGTTTCACAATCTTGCCAGATTAGGCATCCATGACCATAGTATGGAGTACGTCATGAAGGACCATGACTACCAAGACTATCATCCAACTAAGGCACAACATGTACGAGACCAACAATAGGTAGAACAGCACAAGCACATGAAGGGGAAATAGTTCAGTAACCCCGTATTCTTGCAAGGACTGTAGGATGATGAGGAACTTGTCTTTCATGATTCTCATTTGGCCGAACCTCCTCCAATGCATCAAATCATTTAGTACATCATTCAAAACAAGCAACCAAGTGACCGAGACCTGTAAGAAGATGGGGGATCATGTAGGAAAGATCATGGCAAAAGTAAAGATGGGCATGATGATTGAGGCCATCATCAAAGTAGAGGAGGAGATCGACACTAGGGCAGTGGTAATTCCTCTCCCTCTTCTCGATCCTCTCACTCCACTCTACCTTCATCTAGCTTCAAATTTGATCATAACCATGGTAGAAAGGCACGGGGTGTTGGTGGTCACAATGGCCAAAGGGAATGACATGAGGGAGTGCATGATCAATCATGCAAATATCACTATCAAGAAAGGAGAGGTAGTCGAAATCATCACAGACATCATGGCCTTCAGCAGGACTATGACTCAGATGAACCACTATTAGCTACTTGAAGTATGCTTAACATCACTGAGGTAGTTCAAATACCCAATAGGCACTTGAAAGATAGTCGGATCAAGTGCATTGACATGAAAAACATCCTTATATTTGAAGGGGGATATAATTGTGATCCACAAACTCACTTACAAGCATTTCATGATGCTTGCACCCTGCAGAACATAGATAATGATTGGTAGAAACTTAAGCTGTTACCTCGCACACTCATCAAAGAAGTAAAAAGCTAGTACTAGTCTTTGGAGCTGGAATCAATCAGGAGATGGAGTACGATGCTAGAAATCTTCAAAAACAAGTATCAAACCTACTCCAGAGTGGCTAACCTAAGACGCCAAATACAAGGGTGGAAGCAAGGTGGTCATGAACCCTTGGATGCAACCATGAGTAGATACTACTCATTGTTACATTGATGCCCTTGTCATGGCTACTCTTAGCGGGCATAACTTCACCATATCATTGATGGGCTCCACTTTGAAACTAGAAAGATCCTTGGCATGTACAACCAAGGAAAACTATCAGAACTAAGGGCCCATCAACTATAGTGCTTAATTAAGAAAGTGGCTAAAGAAGAGGGGAACTTAGAAAGAAGAAGAGTGCAGAGGATTATAATCGGGATCCCTCCATTAAAAAGATGGAAGTCCGATTTTGTGAAGATGAGGAGGAATCACCACTGGATGCAGCAGTGAACCGTAAAACCTTACCCCTACAAAAATATGCTTCTGAAAAATCAACAAAGGTTGACAAGATGTGGGACTCTTTGGATGAAAAATTTCAAAGTGTTCTAAAAATTGAAGAGGAATCCAAAGAGTAGAGTAATGATCATGATCAATGTAGGAGGAAGGAAGCTGAACGTGCCTATCATAAAGATAAGGGCAAAGTTGCTATAGCAGAACATGTTGTAGACTCTAACACAGAAGAAGATGATGAATGTGACATATGCCAATATTAACATCCTAAGGGTTGTATGCATTGAATCCTTTCTTGGCAAAGAGGCAAACACCTCAAAGGTTGTCTTACCCAGAAGGCAATCCTAGGCAGTTTCACCAACAGTAAGGATATTATCCAAGTGGAGCACCACCACAACTTTAAAAATATTTTTAGTAATGGTAGCACCCACAATAATAGGGGATGCCACATCCAAGGTAGAAGTACCCTTACTGACAACTAGATCCTTATGGGTACTATGTTCAGCAATCAATATCCCAGCAGGACTCTTCTAGTCATGTGACCTTTCAGAATTATTACCACCCCTCGGAATTCTTCTGAGCATAGTCTCCATCACCTAGGGGGAGGGCCCACATCTCTACTATCCTCCATCAACCTCTCCTGCTATCCCTACTCAGCAACATCCCACTCAGCTACCACCTACTCCACCTATGCAAGGAGAAATACCACCACACCCACAACAACATAATTCTACGAGGGCTGTCAACTTACAACCGGCTCCTCAACCGAGTGGGCCAGAAGTGAAGCCATGAAAACATCCCTTTTTCTAGCCTAACAAATCAAACATACCCTCACACACACCCATGTTGGTGCCTCTAAACCTCCAATCACCTCCACTATTCCACCCTTCGAGCAACCTTCAAACCAAGTGCCCTCCAACATACAAACCATCATGCTCACACACGCTATGATAGACTGGATAAAGGTAGGTCATCTTCCTCAAAAATTGACTAATCTAGGAACCCCCCTCATCTATCTTCAAGTGGAAAAAAATGAGCCATATAAATCTCTTCTGGATTCAGGGTCAGGAGTCAATTTGATTTCACATGACATGTACAAGACTTGGAACCTACCCCCATTAAAGAATAGCAACATTTAGCTTGAGCTAGTAGACCAATCCATTACTGTTCCCTTAGGATTGGTGGAAGACATCGTGACAACTGTTTATGGTCCTATCCTATTAACATCCTTTTCATTCGTGTTGAGAATTGCAAGGGAAATTTTCCAATCATAATGGTAAGAGCCTCGCTAAGCACAGTGGATGGAAGATTAGGACTTCGAGATCTTTCCCTTAAAATTTCAAAGAAAAATCCTTTTGGAAAGGTCGAGAAGAAGTGTGTTCCATGCATCATGTACAGTGACTCTAGGTGCAACTATGTGTAGTAGCTATACCTAGTGGCTAACTTCTGATCCGACTAGCAGCACTTTGTGCATGGAACGATCTAAGGAGCTTGTACGTGCCTATGTAGCGAGCATGGATGATGTGGAAAAGGTCCATCAACAAGCAGCACCTTATGTTGATGACCGTGACAATTGGGAAAAGTTGCAAATCCATGAAAATTTTAAATAGGAGCCCTTGGAACTCAAATCCTTACCAGCCCATTTAGAATATGCATTTTTGCAAAATGGGAAGTTAGTGATTATCAATGCCACCCTTGCTCCTGTGCAAAAGAAGAATTTTCTGAAGGTGGTGAACAAATGGGAGGCTGCTTTTGCATGGTCATATCTTGAATTGACCGGAGTTGATTCTAGGGTTTGCCAACATCAAATTTATATCAACCCCTTCATGAAGCCATGATGAAAACCACAAAGGCGGTTGAATCCCAAATTGAAGTAGGTCATCAAAGATGAAATTGAAAAGTTTCTGAAAGCATGGTTTATCTACTCCATTATTGATAGCGAATGGCTTAGCCCACTCATTATTGTGCCAAAGAAGGATGTCAAATGAAGGGTCTGTATAGATTTTCGATTGCTCAACATGGCTACCTTCAAAGATCACTTCCCACTCCCATCTGTGGACCAAGTGTTGGATATCATTATGGGGCATTGTTATTATAGCTTTTTGGATGGTTATAGTGGCTATAACCAAATCTAAATTGCGCCAAAAGACCAAGCCAAGACAACATTTACAAGTTCCTGGGGGACTTTTGCATACAAAAAGATTCCCTTTGGCCTGTGTAATGCACTTGCCACTTTCCAATGCCTTGTCCTTAGCATCTTCCAGTAGCAAACTGGCAATGGGGTAGAAGTCTTCATGGATGACTTCTCTATCTATGGAGACACATTTGATCAAGCGTTGGACAACCTTGAGCAAGTTCTAAAAATATGTGTAGAAACTAATCTATGGCTCATCTAGCAAAAGAGTCGCTTAATGGTCCAAGAGGGCACTGTTCTGGGGCACCATATTTCACAAGTAGGGATTAGCATGGACCTTGAAAAGATCAGGATCATCCAATGAATTACAAGGTAACCAATTACTGTAAAAGATGTTTGGTCATTCCTTGGCCACACTGGTTACCACTAGTGCTTCATTGAAAATTTCTCAAAGATCGCCAAGTCATTGGTGGAACTCACAAAGAAAGATGCTCCATTCATCTGGACCAAGGAATGTGAATCCGCATTTCAAACACTTAAACAAAAACTCATAGAAACTCCAATTCTACGAGCACCTAATTGGTTCATACCCTTCCACATCATGACAGATGCATCCAACTATGCATTGGGGGCCATGCTTACATAGTGGGATAACCAGAAACGTCCATGCTATATCCACTGTGTAAGTCGCAGCATTATGGATGCTCAGCTTAACTACACCACCACTGAAAAAGAAATAATGGTTTTGGTGTTAACCTTAGAAAAATTTCGACACTATGTGCTCTGGTACAAGGTGTTTGTGCATACTAACCACATTGCCATCTGGTTCCTGATGAACAAACAAATAGTGAGTTCCCATATCATATGGTGGCTGGTGATTCTTCAGGAATTTGACCTCACTATGGTAGACCAGAAGGGGACCAAGAACGTGGTTACTGACCACTTGTCTTGGTTATGATGGGATAATGCAAAAGAGAAGGAGCCACTCTCTGATCAATTTTTTGATGAACTCCTCTTCGCAGGAGCGATCAATGAGCAGGTGCCCAAAGAATCACCTTGGTTCAGCCACATCCTCACCTATCTCACAACCCAGGAATTGCCAAAGGAGTGAGGCCATCGAAAAAAATAGCAGTTTCTCCATAAGGCCAAGCACTTTATGGAAATTAGTGGTCACCTTTATAAGGTGTGTGAAAATGGCCTGGTTCAATGGTGTGTCCCTAATGATGATACACTACATCCTCCAAGATGCTCATGAGGGCCCTTGTGGGGGACACTATGCTAGATGACGCATGACCATTAAGATCCTGCTTGTAGGATATTATTGGTGTACACTCTTTAGGGATGCACAATGGTTTTCCCACTCTTTTGAATGATGTCAGAGAGATGGTGGGATGACTACACGAATGGAGGAACCTCAACAATGGATCCAACCACTGGAGCCCTTTGAAATTGAGGCATCAACTACATGGATCCTATCACACCCCTATCCAATAGGAAGGTGTACATCATCATCGTTGTTGACTACTACACAAAGTGGGTAGAGGTGGCAACCATCATTGAGTATTCCTCAAACACCGCTGCATGATTTTTCCAACAGCAAATTATAAACAGGTTTGGAGTGCCATGTGCACTCATCTCAGACAATGAAACACATTTCATGGACATCACTTTTCACAAACTCATGCAACACTTGGAGGTTACCCATAAATTTACAACACTTGATCACCCCCAAGCCAACGAGCAATCCAAATTCACCAATAGGGAGATCACCAAAATCCTCAATTGAACCATCAGTAAATATAGGAGGAATTGAAGCACCAAACTTAACGATGCCCTCAGGGCCTATTTCTCCACTTGGAAAATTCCTATAGGTTACTCTCCTTATGAGTTAGTGTATGGTAAGCTACCGAAACTTCCAATCCATGCAGAACTCTAGACACTGTCTACAGCCAGTTACTTGGGCCTTGACCTACCACTAACACAATGCCAATGACTTATCAACTTAAGTGTGCTAGATGAGAATCGATGAGTTTCCCTGTCATCAAATGAGATACACAAGGACTACAATAAAAAATGTCATGATCTTAGGATTCGGAAAGTAACATTTAGATGTGGAGATAAGGTACTCTACTGGAACCCCACACACGTACCACAATGTACCAAGTTTCAAACACTATGGGAGAGACCCTACATTGTCTCTAAAACCTTTCCATCCTAGGCCTTACTTATACACAAACCTAAGGACCCCACGAGAATGCAGTTCGTCAATTAGCAATAATTAAAACCTTTCCGTGAACTCCATCAAACTAGTGTTACCACCCTATCATCATAGGAACAACCTCGTTCCATTTTTTGGGTCTCCTCTTTCTAGCCTAATCATGGGGGAGACCATTTGCCATGCTAATCCACTCTACTAAGCCTCTCACCATTTTTGGAACTTTTTTGTTTTACACTTTCTTTTTTCAACATCATTCATATGTTTGCCAATTCTTACTCAACTTTTCTTTCTTTAATTACTTTTCTATGTCTTCGTTTTCTTATTTCTATGTGTGTGTGTTTAATTTTCCATTGGTTACTAATAAATCATCTTATTGCCATCAGATATGTCATGCAGTTGGTTTTCATTGCGATGGGTCACGTGAAATGGTCCACCTATTCTATCTTGCTCCCATCCTCGCATTGTTGTTCTTGGAATTTACATCTACTTTCATCTCATAAAATTAGCAGTGAGTCCATGTCATCCACTCTATGGTTTTCCTCCCTTTGGAAACATGCAAACCCCCTTCACTTAAAAACATTTTAATTAATGTGTGACTTGTGTAGTTTCTAGACTTGGGGATGACCCAATGGTTTGAATCAAGTGTGACTTCAAGGGGAATGCAACGTTTGTTGTACTTTTCTATCCCCTAGGTTGCGAAAGTGTCCTCATGGATTTCTTACCACTCCAAGTTCTTTTATACAAGGAAGCTCCTTGGCAATTTGACCTTGCGTGGTGTGGTCCTCAGCGCAAAAACATTAAAAAATATTAAAAATATATTAAAAAATATGTATGAGGATTCAAAACACACCCCTTGGTTGAATGCATGCAAACCAACATGGGTCTTTGCATTGTGTGGTTGCCACAAAATAAAAATAAAATCATAACTATGTGGGAATTCAAAGCACACCCCTTAGACCACCTCTCACAGGCTACCAACACTAGTTATGGGACTTGCTTGTACCCTCTAACTTAGTTCCATTTCACTTCCTCCCTCTCACGCATGTTGGAGTGGTGGTTCTCTATGGGTGCATTCTTGTACTCTTGGGGGTGGATGAGTCTTCACATGTTGCTGCAATGTCACTGTATGTGGTTGGTTTTGGGTTTGAACTTGGGAAAGGTCCTATCAGGTCACTTAATCACAACTTCACACGGGCTTTCATGTGATCAATAACCAGAATTCCAATTCCCACTCCTCCCTCTTCATCCATTTCTCTCCATGAATCACCTCATTACCCATCTTATGTTTTGATGGTTTGTCATGATTTCCGTGAACCGATAATGCTTTAGCAGGTTCTCATGGATGAGAGTATTAACTTACAATCACTGTTCCCTGACTCCAGGGCCCACAGACTCTGGTGTTGACAATATGCAAGGGCTACTAAGGCTACTACCTACTAAGGGGAGGATCCACTTGCATATCCCTAGTTCCATTTGTTACTTTCCCATCCTCTTGATTTTGTTGGTTGATTATCTTTGTGCTACCCATCGCTCGAATTCTTCTCCACATAGTCCTTTCTCACAAAATTTTCCTACTTTTGACTCTTTTTCTCATCCCACTTACCTTCCTCTTTCTTTCAGACAAGTCCTTGGTCTCTCAAGCTCTTAAACCGCCCCAATTTGGCATTTTAAATTAATTTTTTGGGCTTTTATTTGTCTGGTCAATGCTTGTCAACACTTGTAACACACTTGCATCAACTAGGCCCTGTATACGCAGCCCCCTACGTATACGCAGCCTTGTCGATGTAGCGCAAAACCTTTATATATACCCTCGTTGTGCCATGCATTTTTTATCATTTTCCACAAAAATTAGGGGGGATTTTTTCCTTCTTTTTTTCTATCGCACCTCTTCTTTCAAGCACTTACGTTGCCTACTACACATCCTAATTAGCTTATCCTT
>MNCI01016622.1:90861-108288 GCA_015680685.1 Gnetum montanum | reverse complement strand
GGGGGGGGTGAGGTCTCTAGAAAAATTAATTAATTAAACTTACAATTATTAAAGACTTAACACCTCTTAGGAGAAAAAAAAACAAAAGTTTAACCTACAACTCATGCATCATTTTTTTTGTTTCTAAATCATCAACTAATACTCCGGGAAATTTAATGGGATGCACGTGCTAGCACCATAACTTAGTCAAACTGAGAAGGTGTATGAGGGCCATTTTGAGCAAATTGTGCACAATTTAATTAAAGGTTATGTTTAAATTCATATGGCACCAAAATCAAGGCATCCAAGGGGAGAAGGACCATCACAACCAAGGGACAAGAGACCAAGAATGGGAAGAGGATGAGGTGTGCAGCACCTAGAGCACGCAGAAGGCTCCCATGCAACTGGCCCCCTCCACGAAGGACTTGATGTGGAATCTATTCATCAGATTCCTAAAGAGGAGATCCCTAGCGAACAATCGCAAGGGGATGAGACTCTGGCGATAGTGCCATGGCTTGAGGTCACCCTGACCCACGCATGTCTTGACACTATTAGGCCAAGAGAGGTGCAACCAATGGTCTTGCAAGAGTTGAACTTTGGACCATTTCTTGATAATGCACCAAAAGATGTGAAGCTCCAATTGCAAAACTCTCCTATGTGGCCAATCATCACATCTAGTGAAGAATGGTATTTAGGAGAGACTTATCTCTTCTGGAAAAATTGGCAACTGGGGTCCAGAGTAAGAATCAAGGACATCTATGTCTCTTACTCTGCGAAAGTAATCACACAAGCTCTGGGGTTGCCAGAGACCAGAGCTAATGTGGTAGAGATCCCTAAGCAAGCAAATCCTATGGTAAAAGGGGAGTGGATTAGGTAGTGCTATAGGGTGGATCACAAAGAGTTTGGCACTTTGACCACTGTAGAGAGGGTATATTCAAAAATTGTGTCTTACCATTTGAATCCAACGGTAAGACCCAACAAGATCACTGCCTTCTCCACTCATGCATGTATTTCTCTAAGCAGAAAATTCCAAATGAGCCTTCTACAATTGTTGTTTTTGAAAATTGAAAAAAGATTCGCTAAAAGTGAACATGGAAGGCAGGCTCTACCCTTTCCTTGCTTAATCAGGAAATTATGAAAATGGGTAGGAATAACATGATACACCAACAATACACTTAGGCATGCCCCAATTTCCTCATGGTGGGAGATGATGAAAGACAAGACTTTGGCCACCACATGAACTAAGGAAGAGCAACAACCCCCTCCACCGCCTATGCAAACAACAAGGTTGGGTTCACAAACAATCGCAGAACATATATGCGAGATCCAACAATCGCTCTTGAGCCAACAAGAGCAATTTGTAGGGACCAGTGGAGGAGAAGACCCTTCAATCTATCACCCTGCAATGAGCCATCTGGAGCAAGTGGCTCAATTAGTAAGTCTACTAGAGAGAGTAGGGCTGATGTTCTCTGTCGCCCGAACACAAGTACCCACAAGAATTAATCCTAGTGTTTGAGAAGTAACGGTCTCCACCCAACAATTATTTCTTGAAATTTTAGGAAATGCAACTACTTTTTCGGTACACTTGGAGGATGGTGAGGGGGTGACTGTCCTAGTGGTGCAACCCCATGGATAGGAATTTGAGGCTGAAGTGGTTGCTGACATAATTGTTACTACCCTTAATGCACCGGTGGCACTTGTACCAGATGTACATGGACTTGAAGATGTATAGGCATCCATAGGGACTTCACATAGTAGGATCGATGCAACCCAACATGAAGAATTATTGGACTGACTGGTGGAAACCAGGCAATCGCTTTTGGATGTCTTTGATCTTCCGAATAACATCATTGCAACCTAGTCAGAGCTGCTCTCAGTAAGGGGTAAGAGCCTCATCTTAGAAGGGAAACTCAAAGTAGCTCAAGCAAATTATCAATGCTTGGCGATGGAAGTTGCCCAATTAAGGGCCCAACTTGCTGATCTAGCTCTCCTCAACCGTGAACTCACCAAAGATGAAGTTTTTCAACAACTTCAAGTCAAACTCTAGTTAGTTGAGGATGAGTGAGAGTTAGCGATCTTTGATAAGTCCTTGATGGACACTCATACATATCATCTAAACAAGGACTTGATAGAGGCTCACCAGGAGAATACTAGGTTGACCGTGGCAGTTCATCACCTACATAATGTTGGTGCTAAAAATTAGCACATGAAAAATTTTATCCACCAATAGCAGGAGGAGCTAGCCAAGGTGAACACTGATGTGAGGAGGTTGGCCGTCAAAAATAGAAATCTGTCTATGGATGAGGTTCAAGTCTTGCAAAAAAAATCAGCCATCGAAATTGCTGCTTGGAAAAATGAAGCCCTTAAGTTTCAAAAAGTTAAAAATCATTATAGGGACGAAGTGGGATTGTGGAAGGAAGTGAATGAAAAGCATATTCAAGTTGCAAAAGCCAAATTGAACCAAGTGCTCCAGGAGCTCCGAGAAGGAGGCGAGGTGTGGCAACCCATCTTTGATGGATTAAACACCTACAACCAAGTTAAGATCTGCCTCAAGGAAATTCAGGTTGAAGAAATGATAAAGTACATGGAGTTGCCCAACCTTTGCTAAGCGAACCTAGCTATGCTAATAGCTAGAAGATCATAGTCTGACCTAGAAAAGCAAGTGGTCATCTCATATTCTTTATACAAGGGTGAGTTCCAAGCGGATAAAGTGACAAAACAAAAATTGGAAATAGCAAATGCAGAACTTGAGCTTCTTCACATACGTTTTGAAGGGCAACATGCGGTTGTTGAAAACTTGGCCTGATGAATGAATAACTACCAGCAGCTGCAAACATCAATTCGAGCATTCAACATCGAAAGAAAATAGTATACGACTTGGTTTTTCAATTTAAAGAACTCTTCCCTACATTTCCATGCCCTTGGGAGGTTGCAGCCCCGACACACATTGGTGAAGCTGCTTGGACAATGAACAATCCTAGAAGTAAGGAAGAGAAAATGAGGGCTCTCTTGGAGGATTTTTGGTTGCCTCTAGAAGTTTTAGTTGCTGCGGGACAACCATCGTCCGCACCACTACTGCCACATGCACCAGAGGCTGGTGAAGGTCCATCAGAACCACCACCATCAGGGACGATGTAATCTTCTCTAGCAATTTTTGCATGTTTTAGCATAGCAAAGAATCCAAGATCATCGAGGTGTTTAATTTTATCTCTGAACACCATCATTTTGTAATTCATTCTTCTTTGTACACTCAGGCACTTAGTGCATCAGTAAAGTTAGTGTTGTATTATGTGTGTTGTGTTATGTGTGTTATAATAAGAACTTCATACCTTCCAAATTGTAATGAAACTCGAGGATGAGTTTTTACTCAGTTGTGGGGTTATGATGAAGTGCTAAGCAGTCGATGCATCAACTAGGCCGCATACACGGGGCCCTATATACGCGGAAGCGTCGACGCAGCCCTGTCGATGCATTTGTCCATGCGTCTACGTGGCCTTGTTTCCGCAGCGCTTGTTCTAGCCTATAAATAAGTGTGCTTCTTCCACACTTAGGTATCTTTTTGGAAGTTGTATTGAAGCTCTTACAGTTTGTTCCCGTGAGAGTTAAAATATTTTTCAAGTGCTTGGAGCAGGTGTAAGAAAGGTGTCTGGCTCTTTATTCGAGCGCTAATGTACCTAAGCCCATTGGCGTGAACGACAATAAAGACGAGTTTTTCAAGCATTCCTTACAGCAATTGGACTTAGTCATTTGAACATTTAATAGTTTAATATTTTTATGCTTTAATAATTCCTTAAGTTTTCATTGTTATCACTTTAACCGTCATCGCTCTTTTATATCTTGTAAAACCCATAAGTATGACCATCTTGAACGTAAACCCAACACTTGGCAACACAATGACGCTTAACATCTGGTAACCCAGTAGTGGTTAGGGGATGCTCAGGATGTGCATGGAAGATGGGAGCAGATGCTTATGCTAGGAAGAGCTAAGAGATAGATTAGGATAATTATAGATTATGCAGTAATCCATTCCTTACATTTCATTTCAAGAATTAGACTCTAGAAGATAAAGAGAAAATCCATAAAAATCATTTGCCTCAATCTCACTTAACCATTGCATCAGAACACCACAATTGAGGTTGGGAAGACAACGACTATTCTAACACAAGGTTTTGCTAGTTAGGGCTTGGTGTATGCTAAGTGCTTACAGTCTACGAAATTCGACCGAGTCACATGTGAACGCCCATGATTCGCATGCTTGGGCATAGGGGTACCTCGCCACTCATCAATTACAAAAATATATAAATTTGTCATAAATAACTTGAAAATTAGAAATAACTAATATTACTATTTCTAATCCAAGTTTTCTAGTAGCATTTTCAAATTTGTCTAACTTACTTCCATAGAAAACATAGATTCTTGTTATGCTACTTATTCATGGTTATCAATATGTCATTCACTTCACCAAAATTATTGTTATTATTTATAAAAAATGGAGAAGACAATCTATAAGAGCACTTTCTTCACTATATATATATGTAGACAACATAATGCACTCACTTCTATCATATTAGTACTTACTTTACAATGATTTGTACTTATTTTCAACCATTATTATATAGGATAATAAAAGATTCAATTTTCCTCATAGTACTACAATAACACTATATATAATGTAACCATTTATTAGCCATATCATGAATTGCAATTAAAACATTACTATATCTAGGACAACAATAACACTTTATTCATGTATTCCAAAAAAGAAACAAACAAATAGATCTTCTAACTACTTATATTATGAATTGCAATCAAAGCATTACTGCATCAAATATAATTGTTTGTTTCATACTTTCATGAAAGGTTACTTCTCGAAAATGTCATAAATTACAAAAAATGGATTGTTGACTTTTACTTTTATGCATGTCCCAATCTTTATCTCTTCTTCATCCTTTAAATAGGCAAGAGTCTCCAAATTTCCCCCGGTGACTTTCGGTGCAGCCTTTAAACACAAACAATACTTAGATCAATAGTAGTGAAGGCTATAAAGAAGGCTGCAGTCAAACGATTCATGGTGTGGGTAACACAAACACCATGACATGAAAGATAAAACCACAACCCATAAAAAAACAAAGCATCATATGCAGTCAGCAGCACCGCCAACGCTAATGATGAAGGATGGAAATTTGTCAATTGATTCAAAGACAAGCTGTCAACAGCCTGCTAACGATGATGTCTGCCACGAGTAAACAATATCCGCAGAGACCTACAACAACAATTAGACAGCCTGAAACATCACCATATATATATATGAACATCCATGTAAGTTTGTACGTAAAATATCTTCAAGTTCCAACACAATCCCAACTCCCAACCATTCACTTAACTTTTCAGAGCACCTGTGCACACACTTGATTGCAGATTGCAATGCTTCATGTCCACTTGAGTTTGAAATAAATCTACAGGGAAGTTGGGAGCATGAAGCATTGAGCAGGTTGCCATTCCTGTAGATTGAGCAGCTCGCATCTTTCCTCACCACTGCTATAAGGAAGAAGAATCAAGCACAACATTCCAAAATCCCAGAATTTGCCGCTCTCTGAACTCAGAATAGAGAAAGTAAGGCCTGACACAGTGATTTTGGAGTTTGAAGTTGTTCATTCCGCTAAATGGAATGGACTGGTTTGCCAGATGCTTCGAGAACCCACATGAACCTCGATGCCAACTCTTCAATGGCGGGTGCTGAGAGTCATGTTGGCAGCAAGGACAGAAATTTTGACAGCGGAAGAAGTTACGAAGGAAGTAGCGAAACCGATGGATCTCAATGCTGAATCTGTTCTTGTTGTTCTGCACGAAGGACGTATGAAAATGGGAAGGATTTCATTGCTGAATCTGTTCTCGTTTCTCTGCACCAATGTAAAATTGTAAACGCAAATACGCCTTTCATACGGTTACGGTCCAAAAGAAACACTATTGTGACTACTTCATTTTATTTTTAATCTTTATTTGTATATCATTGACAACAGCATAAGCCTAATAATACTTCGTCTTGCCTAATATCAGTGAACGGGATACCTTCAGCCCGGTTTCATCTTGTCAAGGTAGAGAATTTTTAAAGATATTTAAGTCAGATAGTTTCTTCGGTTTGTATTGTAGACACAGTTTCCTAAAATGGACCTCCAAACTCCAATGGAAACTTTGTATTGTGATGGAATTTGATTATGTTTAAAATTTGTAATCATGTATTTTAAGATGTATTGTATTCCAGAATTTTCTTGTCTCAATCTTCACATCAATATCGAAAGTGAAAACTCCATGTAGACTGCAAATTTTGCTGGGGTAGCATAAACATTTGAATTTAAGGTTTACAATCCACCGACGAAAACTCTAGTATGAAAGGACTTTTTGTTCGATGTTGATAATCGTTATCGACAACTTTGTTAACAGGGTCTTTCTCCGTAGTCCACGGAAGGGCCCTTCCTCCTTTCCTTTCAAAGAAAAGGGGGATTCCATTTTTTGGCATTAACTACGCGTCATGCTGGCAAATCAATAATGGATCGCGGTATAAGAAAAGGGAAACGGATGGATCAAATTTGCCCACCTTTTGCAACCAAGATATGAATGTCCCTTCCTTTGTCACGGTAATAATTAGAGAAGAAAAACAAAAAGAAAAACATGCCACTGACCATGAGATTACATTGAGATTGTACTATCAGTAAACTAATACATATAATTCTAGTGCATTCCCTGCTCTTTGCATCAGTTTGGTATCTACTTTTTTGCAATCTTAGGTTGGGACTCATATTCTTACCCTAAACATCACACATTATAATTTTTCTTTAATTAATCAAAGTTGTTTTTTTATCCCTCCATTACATCACTGAAAATATCTATGATATTTGATTAGATATTTGATTATTTCCTCTTTAATGTTGACCGTAATGTCCAGCTACATGGGTTCTTTGTTTTTCTTTATTTATTTATTTGAATATAATAGAAGATGCAAAACAAAATAAAAAATTGGAACTCTTAATTTGGACTATATTAATATAGGTTATATAGGTGTTCATCAATTTGATGCACAGGTAAAAATATCCTGTTCTAATGTGGACACAACCCACAAGCTGCTATAATTGTAAAATATAAGTTTTACAAATATAATCTTTTATTTATGAAGTTGGAAATTACCCGTAAATCATAAGCTTTACATATTATAAACTTATCTAACCATATAAATAGATCGTTTATACTCCAAAATTCTTAGCCATGTTTGAAGTAGGAGAAAGTGTAAATCAGCATCTAGTGGAAGAAAATGTTGAAAATAACATAGGGTGCTGATATTGCTCATTTATCATTGGAAGGAAGGAGATTTGAATTCTGTAAATGCCATATGATTTAGTTATTATTCTTGCAAACTCAAATGCTGCCGTACATTGTAAAAAAAGAACTTTTATGATCATTTTCATATTAAGTGAATTTGCCATTGCAAGATATGCTAAAATGTGATAAGAACAAGGCTTCATTATTCAAACCCGTGCAACAATTATAATTCTATCATATTCAACAAATGTAAAGAAGAAAGTAAAATTGTTATCATTTGCAGCCAAATCAGATCAGTGATCTAAGACACTGCTGTACCTGAGATTTTAGGAACGGCAATTTTAGCTAAAAATAGTGAACAATGTTCCTTTTATTGGATTAGTTTGGTATCAAATACGGCCAACACCAGCATCATTTCATTGGATTAGTTTGGTATTAAATACGGCCAACACCAGCATCATTTCAGTTGTAGACTACAGAGAATACTATGAAGCAGAGCTTGCACAGCTGGACTGAGCCGTCGAAATATTCATATGGCTGTGATTAAGACAAAACATCATGAACCCACATGCAGAGGCAATCATCACCGCCAATGATGAAAGATCCAAAATTGTCTTTTTACTCAAAGATAAACCTCTCAGCAGACACAGCATAAATGTTAGGGATGATATCCATGCATGATAAATAAACACAGAGCTACAGAAATCAGAGGGTGATGCATCACCATAGGAACGTGCAAGGTTAACATCACGTTTGTACAAAAATCGTATGCAGTCACAACACAATCTTAACCATGAATTTAACTTTTCAGAACCACTCCCACAACTTCTTCATTCAAGATTGTAATGATTCATGCAATGGACTGGTCCACCTGAGTATGAAATGAATCCACAGGGCGTGTTGTTCTTGAAAGCAAAAGTTGTGGGCTCTGCTGTGTCAAAAACACCCCACATGTGGTGCCTCACAAATCCACAGTGTACCCACAAGCCACCCACATAGTGCTGCTGACACACAGTTTCTCTTTCTCTTTGTTTTTGGTTGAAGAAGTTAATTTACTTTCTTCAGTAATCAGTAGAGGCTTCCTATATATTGGACCTCTACCCTGTTTCCTTCTCATCATAAGCACGTCAATTGCTAATCGCCATTGCCTTTGGCTTAGTCTCTTTCTATTGCTTTTAACATCACACATCCTCGCCTTTTCTATCCCAATTATCTGAGTTCTTGATCTCAGGAAAAATGATGAAAGGCACCGTGGGAATTCTTGGTAAAGTTATTTCAAAATTTGCACAATTTCAGTCTCCTCAGAAGATGAGAAGATTTGTTAGTTTGACAAATGGGGAGCAGCATAAGATCAGCAGAGATGTGCCCAAGGGTCACTGTGCAGTCTATGTTGGTGAACATAGAAGCAGATTCATCATTCCAACTTCATTTCTCAGTCATTCTCTCTTTGCTGATCTTCTGCAAATGTCTGCTGATGAATTTGGGTTTGATCATCATTTGGGTGTCATCATCCCTTGTGATGAAGGGCTGTTTGAACAACTAACATCGTTCGTCAGCACTGATCAGAAGAAGAAGAATCAGCCATTCCACTCCAGAATCCAAGGATTTGCTGCTGTGTGAAGTCGGTAAGGTAGGGCTGACATCGTGGCTTTGGAGTATGGATTTTGTCATTCCAGTAAATAGAATGAACTGGATTTGCGGGTGTCCTCAGTAGCACCCGCATCAACATCAATGCCAAATCTTGATTACCGGTGCGGTGAATCGTGGGCAGCAATGAGAGAAATTTTGACAGTGAAGGCATAAAGTATTAGCAAAAGGGGCTCTGCACTGATTGCTCTTATGAATGTAAATGGAAATTTTTCATCCGGTTACAGTAACAGGGAGAGAGACTTTTAGCTTCTTAATTCTCGCCTTTTGTGTCTTATATTTGCAATAATTGGCAGTGCTATGGAACGCTTAAGGCCTTTTCCAACTTTTGCCTAACAATGTTACAGTCTACTTTGTAACATTTAACTTCCTGTTTTGTCTTCTAGAGAATTTTTTTTTTCACCGCATGTTATGTTTCGAATATATTTTACTTGCAAAATTTGGTTGTGTAAATCTGAATATAACACTGAAAATCTTATATTATGACAAGCATTCAAATTAATCTTGACAATGAACCCATAAAAAATCTCTTTCTAATAAGCATCAGAGATGTAGCTGCTTATAGCTTGATAGGAACACAAGATAGGTGCTTTTAATAAAACAGGCGGCCTGAGGAAAGATGCTCCGTACTCATTCCAAAGGTTCTATTCTTTTCAACGATAGACGACATTGCTTTATTGGCATTAACTGATGGCATCGTACGTTGCTGACCATTGGGTACATCTAAAACTGGTGCACAATGCGACATCTCATGTGAGAGAGGTAGCAGGGTTGTTGGTAGCCTACTACCTTCCCCACAGTTCGGGGGCCGTGGAGGCACAAGGGGTCCTCCTCTCCTTGTGTCTTTGGAACCATACTGGCATGGCAGTTCCATGTATTAGTAAGAGGAGGCTACGACCTACCTCATTACCCCACTCGGTAGGACCTTACCTGGGAGGGTTGCATAGTTCAACTCTGCGTTGGGGTGTTTTTACAGGGTGTGTCATGGGACGTGTTATGGGAATGTTGCATGCACTCCTTGGAGCGCGACACCAACTACCAGCACGCGGTGATGAATCTGGAGGGTTCAGCTGGTAGTCCCCGTGGTGTCCACGTGAGTGGAGCAAGGGAGCGCTATCTAGTTTGTTAGCGAATCGTGAATATTGTTTATGAAACACCGCTCAGGAGACATGCTAACACTAACACATTGGTTGTTGGCATGTGTTTCAGGATTGTTGATTGCTAAGGCGTATTCCTCTTGAGTTTTGTCCCGATTCAGAATCTGCTTGGGAAAATCTTGGGGTGCCGAACAACGTACTCTGGGGCAGCGTTGTTACATCTCATGTCATGGCAATGAAGGAGCTTTTCAATTATGTAATAAAAGTTAAGTAAACCTTGAGAACAATAGAAATGGTTTTTTTTTTAAGTAACCTAGGGGAAAGGGAAAAGGTAGGGTTTAAAAAAAGATAATAATAATAATTAAAAAATTATAGAATATATAAGATCATTAATAAAGATAAGAGTTTATAGAAAACTATTTAAAAATGTCTTTTCAAGTTTTCAATCTTGCATGTCATTTTTTAAAAAACTTCTCGGGGTTTCACAATGACATGTATAATGGTAAGATCCTTAATTTGGAAGATCTAAGTTATACGTCCAAGTCCTAATTTGACTATATATCTTAGAGGTATATGAAAAAAAGGTTTAGGTTACAACACCCTCCCTCTTCTCTAGGGTAGGACTCTAGGTAGCAAAAGAATCAATACTTGCCCTTATTTAGGAACGTCCTTATGAGTTTTCACTTCTTAATGAAGGCATTTCTAGAGCCTCAAAGGTTTTCACTTTTTACGAAAAGGTTTCTTGTAAAGAGAAGAAAACTATTTTCTCTAAAGAAAAAGAATACAATAATAAAAAATAAGACACATGTTGCAATAGAAGCCCCTAACTTGACCAACTTGATCTCATAAAACAAACATGAACTAATACTAGAAGAAATGAATCAACTGTTCAACCTTTATGAGAAGCTTTGATATTTAAAATTGTAATTGAAAAGTAATATTTTCAGAATATGGCATTTAACTCAAGAGATTATAGTTATGCTCATAAAGATTTATTGTGAAAACAACCATGAGTATGAAAGAGTCTAGATCCCTTCACATCTCCTTTGACTTTTCAAAAGTAAAACTTTTTTATAATAATTTTACTTGAAATAAATTTTCATTGATTCTATTAGCTTTATATTAATACTATCCCTTTCAAAAAAAAAACTTTGGTTCAATTCTATTGCTTCAACTCATTAATTTTCTTTTATTCTTAGATTTTCCTTTGGTTTCTGATCATTAGTTTTCTTGAGTTTCATGTCTCTTTTTTAATGCATTTGGTGGTCTAGGTGTTTTTTTTTTCTTTGGTTTTCTTTTATCAACTATTGTAGGTTTATATCATTTTCATCATTTTTCATTTTATTTATCTTCTTAGATTTTTCTTGGGTTCAAATGCATTAACTTTTACTTAGTTTCTTTTGATTTTCTTTCATATGCATTTTTTGGGTTTTTGATTTCATTTTCTTTCATCTTATTAATTTTTCTTTGCTTTTATTTGAACTTCTTTGGTCTACATTTTCTTGGATTTTGATTCCATTTTGGTTTTACCTTGATTTTTCACTTTTAATTTTATTTGTATTTTTTTCTAGTAATTTTTATTTTTTTTATATGATTTTCTTTGGTTTGCATTTTCTTAGTTTTTTATTTCATTCCATCATCTAGTTTTCTTTCATCTAAATTTTCTTGGCTTTTTATTTTAGTTTGGATTTATCTAGATTCTGTTACTTTTAATTTTATTTTTCTTCTATTTTTTTAAATCTTTTATTTTTCTTTTAGAGTTTTTAGTTTTATTGTGCTCATTTCCATTTCTTGTTCCTTAGTTTTTTCAAATTTTGCAAAAGGTATGTAATTTCTTCTATTGAAAGTTACAAATTTACAAAGCACATCACACACTACAATTATATGCATAGTCCATGAGACTTTTGGCGATGTAATACCTACTTATGAAGCTAGAAAGCCAATAATTTATAGTTTATAAAAAACTAAAATATAGTACATTATTTTTATAAAAGACTAATCAATAATTTGTTATGAGAAGAAAAAATGTTAGGATTGACCACAATGCTAGGATTAGACTCGTACCCCTCTCCTTTAATGATCAAAAAATGAATGTGCATTACAAAAAGGATTTGTGTGTATTATTTTGTATGAACCTATGGCTGAAAATAAAAATAGATTCAAAATTCAAATAACAAGCACTAAAGGATGTAGTACAATGGTCAAGACATTTATCTCTTGCAAGGTTATGGTATCATACCTTAAAATTATGCCTAGAAAAACATATGGAATTACTTGTAGGACATGAATTAAATACTTAGAAAACTATATAAACTATATGAAGCACTCACCATTAATAAATTAACCATGTAAAAATTTAATACACTAAGTATGAAACCATGATATCGAATAAGTACACTTCAATCAACCATTAAGAACTCGGTATCTTATAATATTCATACATTCAACATCTCATATAAAAATATTTTTTAAGTACAAAGTTTATATGAAAATCCAAGATAGAAAATCTATATAAGCTATATTTACAAATCCATAATATCACTTCAAAAAATACAAGAGTAAATGAATCTTTGACTCAAATCTCATCATTAAGATATTTATCATTTCTTGATGTCATTGGCACTATAATTTGGAGTTTCTATCTAAGCCTTCATCCTATAATTTGCATGAAACATATGCAAGAATGGTTAATACATCTTTACAATAGAGAAAACCATATTGGTGCCTTCTGACATAATATTAGAAGATGGGGTTCACATGTTGCAAATACACTATTAGAACCAACAATAAATAATTAACATAAACCATTAATCCAATAATTATTTAGGTGAGTTCCATGAGTTACCACATCAAATATTAGAATAGCCATAAGGTTAATACTAAAACTAGTGTTCAAAGCTCTTAGTTGAAATAATTCACTTCTATAGACCATCCTTAGAACTATTGGAACTCTAATATTCTCATTACATCTTAGCTTGTATTCATGCTAGTGTCAACCTTACAAACATCATAAGTCTTAGTTTCTCACTATCACCTAAGACTCTTGACCACATATATCTAGTTGATCATTGGATATAGGCATCATCTACCTTGTTGATGGAATCCTCCAATGTGAACACTATAATATCCTTAATAACCATCCTCTAAATTTACTACAATTTCTTTTCTCCTATCCTCTTAAAATATGTGGCTAGACTTATATTAGGAACTAATAAGGATATGACTTATTATAATGATGGGTCGGTTATAAGGCCTATGTACCTTCTTCTCTTATTAGTAATAAAAAGTTCTTTATGAGATAGGACCTTACTACTTCCTATAACTCTAAGAATTGATGCATGAATAGCATACCAACTATCTTTAGTAGTACTAAAAGACCTCAAATACTAGTAAAGCTACAAATGATGGCTAACACTTTTCATCAACTAGAAAACATCAAATATTTGAATGATTCACTTGTTTCAAGTTTTATTTTATAAGTAACACCAATGGATGTAGTTGTATGTAATCCAAATCTTCTACTATGTTTCCACCAAGCAAGATCATTTAATCTATAATATTCTTTAATTGGTTTGGAATCATAAATATATAAGTTTTAACAACTTTTTTCATGTAACGTGATGTTACATTTTTACGTTGAGGTCATCTAACTCAAAGAACCTAGTCATCATCTAGTTGTGACTTAACTTTAGGTTATATGCCATACAAAAAAGGCTTGGATTAAACATTATCTTTGGACTATACCTTGATATACTCCAATGATAGATGATTGAGAATTGTATGTAAGATAGATAAATAATTGTGATAGACTCCTCCATCATTGGAAACCTTCTAGAGTTATGCAACTTAAGCCCCTTGGTCTAATAACTCAAGATATTAAGCAAATTAAGAATATATATGGGCAGGGTTGGATAGTGATGCTCATTTCTATAACTAGGATGGGTTGTATGCAACATAAATAAATAATGCAACCCAACCATTTAAGATATGGAGATGAATATATTATTATTAAAATAAATGGTTAATGATCCCTAGGAATAAACATGATTCATACAATGCACATAAATTAAATGCATCATCCACCTAGTTACTAGTTTTGAGTTTAGATGAATTGCTTAACCTAGGTTCCAATGGCCTTCTAATCATAATTCATGCAAGTTAATTTTATGAAAACCAAATAAACATACATGATCATATATATATATATATATATATGTATGTATGTATGTATATATGTATATATATATATAAGTAGAAATATTGTTGATGAGTCATAAGAGTTTTCTACACCTAGCCATATAAATTACAAGTGTTTACACATGATCTAGTTAAATTCCATGGACCTTGAACTAGTACAATGTCCTAGATAACTAAGCATTAGATTGTATATTATTGTCTTCCCAATTACATCTTATGTTAGTTCATTTGGTATGGTTAAGTATAACTAGGGCATAAGATGATTGCATTTTTATTATTAAAGTATTTAATATATTAAAAGGATGAATTATTTAAATATTAACTATTAAACTAATTGACTATGAGCATGAAATAATTCTATACTATCCTAAGCATTGAGCATCTATTCCTACTTTCCATACATATACTGAGCTTATAGTAATATTGTTGGGTTATTATTTGTCTACTATTAGGTCTACTAAGTATCCACTATTGGAATTTCCAAACATCAATACCTTATGCTCAAAGTGATTGTATTTAAGCACCAGTATTGAATAAAATATTTAATTACTAAGTATAGAAAAGTAAAAATGCATTAAAGATAAAGTGTTGAAAAGTAAACTAAATACTTATCCAAGTGTTGTAATGGATGGAACAAATTTCAATTTTATTATTGTATGTATAAATGTCCAAGCATATGATGCACTCAAATAAAATTCTATACAATTGGCTCAATCCATACTTTAGGCACTTAAAAAAGAAAAATTCTAACTTTCATGAAGAAAAATTGGAAGAGCTTCACTACAGGAATGACCAAAGATGCCATACATGTGATGGGTATGCACACTTATATAGACAAAGGATTGGACCACATCAATACATCAAAGAATGCACCGATGCTTATGTGTCAAGAAGGTCATGTTGATACAACTAAATTATTTATGTTCTATTATACTCCCATGATTGACTAGAAACTCCTCCTCAAGTGAATAATAGAAGGATTGAGTTATTTACAGAATTTGAGGAGTATGGAACTAACATACTAACTAACAAAATGAATATAATATGAGTGATGTAGTACAAAAATATTCAAGTGATTGCAATTAATTAAGAAAAAATCAAAAAAATTAACAAAAATTAACTTATCACTTTGTACAAAAATGTACCAAGAAAGATGCTTAGATAGTGCCAGGAGGTGGAGCTTCCTATAATTCTTATGGGTGGTTTTCCTATCTTAGTCTAGTTAGTGGCCTTGGTTACCTTATTGCTACTATTTTTGCTTCAAATATCTTGAATACATCCAAAAATACCTTCATATTTTCCACCATGCTTCATGGAATGTGAATAGTCTAGGTGGCATTACCTAGAGAGGCTAGTGTAGGTATGTTTCATGGGAAATGCAAAGTTGTGAACATTTTTTTGACATTCATGAACTAGGCTATAAATTTATTATGTTTGATATCAAACATTTTCATTGTGTCTTGCAACTCTTGGTGGTCTACCATTCTCCTTACTAGGTTATCAGTAACTGATCATTGATCCTCAAACTTACTCTTGAAAACCTCAAGATTTGCCTTAACTATCTTTAGCTTCTACTTTGTGTCTTTATGGAGCATGAACTCTACCTCATATAGGAGATAGAATTTGACAATTTGTTTCTCAAGTTTTAGCTATGACTAGCCTGTAGTTAGCATTACTAGGTTTGTGTAATAATGGTTGGCCAACTCCATGTACTTTGTTAATTTCTTAATCTGCAACTCCTTTAGTTGGAGTTCTACTTGATTGTATGCATTTAGTCCATCAAAGATGGGTTTCCATGCATCACATTATTGCTAGAGTTGCTAGAGGGTATTATTCATTTTAGTCTTTGCCAACTTGATTTTTTTTCATTTACTTCTTTGAGCATGCCCACCTATTCCCTATAATCATTCTTCTCTTTTTTGTACTTCAGGACCTCATTCTTCTAGGCAGTAATCTTAATGGTAATATTCTAGTGAATGGCTTCCACCTACTCCATGTTGACCTTTTGGTATGTCAAAATCTTAAGAAAAATAGAAAAAATAGAATGTTTGTGATGGATAATGTTTTTATAGGACATAAACAAGAACTCCACAATGAGATCTAAGAACTCAAGGAAATGAGATCTACGACAAGATGTTGTAATGAAGATCACATGGGAAAGATGAGAGCATGGATGAAAATGAAGACTACAAGTCAAATGAAGATGCTTCAAGTACTGACAAGAAGGAAAATTGATAGGAGAAAACCTTAGAAGTTAAAGCTCAAAATTTGAGGAGATTTCTTTGAAAAATAGTATATGTCTATCTACAATAGTAGATGTCTATCTGTAATAGTAGATGTCTCCCTATAGATGTCCCACTATAGATGTTCCATCTACCTAATATATGTCTCTCTTGAATTGAGACCAATCTCAGTTAGATGTCCCAACTTCGAAGTAGACATCTACACTAGCTATTTGATAGCCATTGCATGAATTTCAAGAAGTTTTCAGAAACTTTGAGGCTATAAAATGATGTCAAAATCTTGGAAATTGTGCAAATACTATTTACACATAAGCTCCTCATTGTCTATTCTATGAAAATCTATTCTTTCTCCTCATTGTAACATCATTTTCTTGATTCTAATTTGTACTAAGCTTCAAGTATAAGGACTTGTAAACTTAGTTACATTCTTTTCCTATTTGTTTATTTCTTTCTTGTAGCCCTATAGGGTTGATGTGCTTCTTATGAGAAGGCATCCATATTAAGCTTGTCGAGATCCTATAGGATTAAGTCGTTTTGTAGAGTCAAAACACTTTAGAGAGGAGCTCAATTTTGTAAAGATTGTGGGATCCTTGAAACTATATTTTGGGCTTGTCGAGATCCTATGGGATTGAGTGGTTTTGTAGTGTCAAAACACTCTAGAATAGAGCTAAATTTTGTAAAGGTTGTGGAATCTTTGAAACAACATTCTGAGCTTGTTGGAATCTTGCAGGGTTGAGTGGTTTTACAATGATGAAACATTGTAGAGTAAAGGTTAGAGCTTGTACAGGGTGTGGTGCCCTTCAAACCAGATATTTTGAAGAAACAAAGTTTGGAAGTATGCACGGATTCTACCCTCTGAGTGTGGACATACCCAACTTGGGGAACCACATAAAATTTGCTATGTTCATGTGGCTAGTGCAATTTTAATTGGGGAACTTATTCTCTCTCTC
>MNCI01016622.1:47197-90788 GCA_015680685.1 Gnetum montanum | reverse complement strand
CCCCCCCCCCCCAACTTTTCTAAGTTCTTGATCCACAAGTGGTATAAGAGCCTGGTACTCTCAAGTTCGTGCTTCAACTTTCAAAAGTGATCTATGGAGGGGACATCCTACATAAAGCCTTTGAGGTTCAAAAAATTTGATTTTTCATATTGGAAGGCAAGGATGAAAGTCTTCTTTGAGTTCATGGAATTTGAGGTATGGAAATCAATCCTTGAAGCCTACATAGCACCCATCAATAGTGCATCAAAAGCTCTCAAGCCATGGAACAAATGGACACCTAAAGAAAGAGATAAGTTTATGTGTGATTCTAAAGCAAAAAATTGTTTATATTGTGCAATAAATAAATCTAAATTTAATAGAATAACTAGATATAAAACTGCTAAAGAAACTTGGGAAACCTTAGAGGCTATGTATGAGAACACATCCATAGCTAAATAATCAAACCTGCTAGTCTTGCAAAGTAAATATGACAAACTTAAGATGAAGGAAGGTGAAAAGATTAAAGATTATTTTTCTAGGACAAAAGATCTAGTTGTAGCAATTAGGGGTATAGACAAGGACTTTCCTAAAAGTGAGGTAATCATAAAAATGATTAGAACACTAAAAACCTAAATTTATACCTAAGGTTATAGCTATGGTAGAAATTAGATATTTTTCAGTCCTAAAATTTGAAGAGCTCTAATGTGCTCTTATTACCTATAAAATAAATCTCATAAGGAAAGGAGTGATTAGAAAAATCATATTGCCTTGAAATCAACATCAAAAGAGAAGGAACCAACTAAATAAGAAATGAATAGTGAGGAAGAAATAACTCTTCTATCAAAAAGAGTTCAAAGGATTCTAACAAGAAAAAGAAAAATCTTTAATCAAGAAAGGCTCAATCAATCCAACACCAAAGGTAAAGATAAACGTAAGAATTCTTCAAATTCAAATTTTAGTGGATTTTTAATAGAATGTTGGGTATGTGGGGGAAGAGGGCATGTGGCCTCCAAATGTCCTAACATTGACAAGTCGTAATGAAAAGATAATTCTGAAGTAGATATGAAAAAGATAAACTTTTACTAAAGCTGGGACAATGAAAAATAAAGTGAATAAGAGGATGACACCATAAAATATTATTAGCTTATATGTATGGCTCTTACAAATGAAAATTCATCAAAAATTTCTAATGAACTAAGAGGTAAGCATGATGAAAGGTATACTGAATTATGTGAAGAAATTCTTATCTTACATTATCTACTCAAAAAGGTAAAGAAAATTACACATAATTTTTTTTTTTGAAATCTATACCTTATCCTCCAAGTTAAAAATGGAAATATCAAACATAAAATCTGAGATTAAACTGCTTACCCCATTAGTTAAAGATAAATGCAAGGATATTCAAGAAGAAGGGGCCAGTGAAAACAAATTAAATTAGCTTAAATGTGAAATCTTGGAAGAAACTTCACAAAAGGATGCTTGTACTAGTTTAAGCATAATTAGGTTTGATGATTCTTTTCATGAAATAAACACTTCATACTATTGTTAAAAGTCTGGTCATAAAAAAATTTATTATCCTCACATTGAACAAAATAACATTGATACTTCATCTTGTCAAAAGAAATATCATGAGTATATCTTGTAGGATGCAAAAACTTGGAAAGAGAACAAGGTAATAGTTGGAGAAACTTCTAAAAGAATGAATGAAACAATCAAAGACTATAGATTCTCCTAAGAACATGAACAAGAAGGATTTCCATACAAGGTTGGGGACATCAACAAATGAGCTAATGAATGAAAATCAAATGGTAAGGAGGTACTCCATGATAGAGGGCCTCATCTCAAACTTGATTAGTCATTCTCATATCAATAAGTAAGGTAATTCATGGTAAGTCTCTACCCCCTTACTTGCTACATTAAGTATAGAAAACATATCTTAATCATCCAATACATGAAAAAGAGTCTTAAAGAAAGATCAAGATAGTATTGCTATCTTTCATGTTATCTCATGAATTATTTAGATATTTGCATGTCCTTTTAAAAATTTATCTTTGAAAAAAAATTGAAATAAGAGAAAGGCATTGCATCCACATTTATCATAAGATACTACTAACATGAAAAATTGGACCAAGGATTATAGAAAATTGGAAAACTGAGGCATGACTGGATGATCAAGCAAGACAAATTTGTTGTAATTTGTGCCTAATAAATTTCTCTAATTTTGTAAACTTTATTGGATGATTCAATATTCTTGAATAAGCAAGATTGTGATAAATTAGCTACAGATCTTAAAAGTGTTAAAGAAGGAATAAGCACATATGTAGGGGGATCTTGTACCTCATGAATTATTTTGGAGCAGCAATATAGAGGAAGTCTATGGAGACTTTCTCCAAGACATAATTCTTTGGCAGATAACAAAAGGTATATCCATCTAACACAAACTTGAAGTTTAAAGAGCAAGTTATTTTTGATATAATCCTTAAAATTGTTTTATGAAAAAGTAATCATCAATTATGCAAGTTTCTAGAATTCATTTGAATATATCTCTATGCTATGATTGCATCATTTATATACTATGAATATAGTCTTTTGAGTACTTAAGTCCCTTGTTGTTGATATGAACTAAATAGTTCCTACCTTGGAAATCTCAAGCCTACTGAAGCAAGAAGAAGTATTTACATTTCTATTCTTTGACAAAGCATCTTAGGAAGTTTTGAAAATGAAACAATAATATATTTTAAGCTTCCTTAAATATATATGTGATCAATTTGAATATCTAAATTAGAAATTTCTTTATTTGATATCTTGTTCTAGTTCTGAAATTTGATCTATTTCTTAAAGTTTGGATGTGTACCTACTTATTTTCTTCACATTTCCATTGCCTGATTATGAAAATGAGATGAAGACTATCTCTAATGAGTTTTTACTTAGATACAGACTATATAATATATCTTGATGTTATTCCTAACAATCTTTTGATCTATCTTATTTTCAATATTTTTTCTTGTTGTAAGGAATAAGTCACTTTTTGATGATGTCCAAAAAGGGGGAGAATTTTATGTCTCCTCGATGTGATATATGATGTGATTATGATATAATGTGGTGAATTACAATATGAGTGTGATCTATGTGTCATGAGAAACATGGATATTGAATAATAATTATGACCTTATGGATATATTTACACAGTTTTAACTTTATGGTGGTATTAATGTATATCTTTCTAGTTTAGAGATAAGATACTCAATAGTTGTTGCTTAGCTCTTTATCACAAATGTCCTTATTCAAAATTAACAAATGTCTTCATTATTAATGAATTTTATTTTGTATTAAGAATGCATTTTTTGCATAGTCTTTCATCTCTCATCATCCTTAGCTTAATTGATTTTTGGAATATACTAATCCATTTTCTTAAGCTTTGGACATCACCAAAAAGAGGGATATTGTTGACCTTTTGGTATGTCAAAACCTTAAGGAAAATGAAGAAAATAGATTTTTTGTGATGGATAATGTTTTTGCAAGACATAAATAAGAACTCCATAATGAGATCTAAGAACTCAAGGAAATGAGATCTATGGCTAGATGTCAAAATGAAGATCACATGGGCAAGATGAGAGCATGGATGAGAACAAAGACTACAAGTCAAATGAAGATGCTCAAAGGACTACTAAGAAGGTAAATTGAAAGGAGAAAGCCTCATAAGTAAAAGCTCAAAAGTTAAGAAGACATCTTTGAAAAATAGTAGAAGCTAATCTACAATAGTAGATGTCTCCCTGCAAACATCCCATTGTAGATGTTCCATCTACCAAACAGACATCTCTCTTTAATTGAGCCTAATCTTAGTTAGACTACCAACATCAAAGTAGATGTCTAAACTAGTTGTTTGGTAGTCATTGCATGAATTTTGAGGAGTTTTCAAAAACTCTAAGGTTATAATATGATATCAAAATATTTCAAATTATGCAAGAACTATTCAAACATAAGCTCCTAATTGTCTATTCTATGCAATAATATTCTTGATCCTCATTATAAAATCATTTCCTTAATTGTAATTTGTATTGAGCTTCAAGTACAAGGACTTGTAAATTTAGATAGATTCTTTCCTTATTCTTTTCTTTATTTCTTGTAGCCCTATGGGGTTGATGTGCTTCTTTTGAGAAGGAATTCATATTGAGCTTGTTACAATATTACAAAATTGAGTGGTTTTGTAGTGTCAAAACATTCTACAATGGAGCTTAATTTTGTAAAGGTTGTGGGATCCTTGAAGCCACATTCTGAGCTTCTCAAGATCCTATAGGATTGAGTGTTTTGTAGCATCAAAACATGTTCGAGGGGGTCTCAATTTGGTAAAGTTTGTGGAATCCTTGAAATCACATTCTAAGCTTATTAGGACCTTGTGAGGTTGAGTGGTTTCATAGCAATGAAACACTCTAGAGTAAAGCTCAAAGCTTGTACAAGGCTAGGTTTTGAAGAAACAATGTTTGAAGGTTTCCATAGATTCTACCCTTTGTGTGTGGATGTAACCAAGTTAGGGAATCACATAAAATTTAGTGTATTTATGTGGCTATTGTAATTTTAATTAGGAAAGTTATTCAACCCCCACATTCCCTCCCTTTCTAAGTTCTTGATCCACACTCCATAGATAGGTTCTATTTATCTATGACCAACCTCTTGACATCTAGGTTTACTCTGCCAAGCTACTCTTGCTATTATCTTAGGCATTCTAAGAGTTATTCCTTTTATGCTTCAACCTTTAGTAGGTGCTAGTTCTTCTTGGTCAAAAAATGTTTCTCTTTATTCATTTGAAATAGGTCATTATTTGTGGCAGTGAGCATGATATTTGAAAATAATGCATCCAAGACTATAGTCTTCTTTACATTCTTGGCCTCTTTTAATTTTCTTGAAGGTTTTGAAAAGCTTCATCTCTTATTATCTCAAGCCACAAAATGATAAGATGAAATAAATGGGCTTTCAAATCAACAACATCCACTACCAACTCTCAATTGATGTTAGTAGCCTCATTGAGTTGTACTTCTATAATGAAAATATTATTCCTTGGCTCAAACAACTCTTAATGAGTTGTTGAAATATCTTCTAGAATGTTAAAAATTTCAAAAAATCAATTATTTGAATTGTGGATTGAGAACTTAGAAGGGGGGTTGAATACATTTCCCAAATTAAAAATGCACTAGCCACAAAAACACACCAAATTTTACGTGGTTCTCCAACTTGGGTAGTCCACACTTAGAGGGTAGATTCCTTGTACATCTTTGGACTTTGTTTCTTCAAAAAGTGGTTTGAAGGGCATCACATCCTATAAAAGCTCTATGCTTCACATCAGAGTGTTTCATCACTATGAAACCACTTAATCTTGTAAGATTCCAACAAGCTAAGAATGTGGGTTCAAGGATCCCATAACCTATACAAAATTAACCTCTACTTTAGAGTGTTTTTGACACTCCAAAACCACGTAATCTCATAGGATGTTGACAAGATCAATATGGATGCCTTCTTGGAAGAACCACATAAACTCAGCAAGGCTACAAGAAAGAGAGAAAAATGTAAGGAAAGAATGTAACTAAATTACAAGTCCTTGCACGTTGAAGCATAATACAACATACATCCAAGAAAATGATGGTACAATGAAGAACAAGAATACAGTAGCATAGAATATATAATGATTGATATTTTATGAACAAGGATTGCACAATTTCCAAGATTTTGGTATTTTCTTATAGCCTCAGAGGTTCTAAAAACTTCTCAAAATTTATGAAATGGATACCAAATGGCTAGTGTAGATGTCTTCTTTGAAGTTGGGATGTCTACCTCAAATTGGCCTTAATTTAGAAGAGACATCTGACTAGAAAATGAGACATCTTCTATAGAACATCTCTAGGGAAACCTCTACTATTTTTAGAGGATCTATCCTCAACTTTTGGATTTTATCTTTTGAGGCTTTCTCCCATCAATTTTCCTTATTGCCAATCCTTGGAGCATCTTCATTTGGTTTGTAGCCTTTATTATCATCTATGCTCATTCATGATCTCATTTTTCCCATGTAGTATTCATTTTGACATCTTGTTGTAGATCTCATTTCCTTGAGTTCTTAGATCTCATTGAGTTCTTATTCATGTGTTTCAAACACTTTATCCATAACAAACATTATATGTCCTTCATTTTCCTTAAGGTTTTGACATACCAAAAGATCAACAATCTCCTCCTTTTTGGTGATGTTCAAAACTTAAGAAATGGTTTTGTATATTCCATAAATCAATTGAGCTAAGGATGATGAGAGATAAAAGTCCACTCATGTAGACAATGCATCCTTAATATAGTGCAAGTTCAATAATTACGAATACACTTATGAATCATGAATAAGGGTATTTATGAACAAGTGCTTAATTAGGAAATATTGAGTGCCTTGTTTCTAAAGATAAACATTAATACCACCATAAGTTTAGAACCATTCAAATATATCCATAAGGACATAGTTATCATTTAATAGCAGTGTTGGTCATGAAACTTGCTCAAATAAATCCATAAGATCATAATGATCTTTCAATACCAATGTTGCTCATCACACATAGATCATAATCATATTATAAGTTACCACATGTATATTACAATCACATATGATATCTAAGATTAGTTCATGAAATTCTCCCCATTTTTGGACATCATCAAAAAGCGAGTGGAGCCTAGCAATAAGATAGATCATAAGTAAAACCTCACAAGAAATTTCTCAATACATCTTCATAATCACAATACTTTCATATGAAGGAAAACAAGTACATGCATACTCAACTTATAAAAAATAGATCAAATTTCAGAAGAAGATCAAGAGATAAAGCAATGTTTAAGATGTTTAAATTGATAACATATATCTTAGGGATGCTTAAGCTATATTATACATTCATTTTCAAAACTTCCTAAGAGGTTTTCAATATTTTAGAATAGAAGTCTGAGTACTTCATCTTGCTTAAGTAGAAATTGTTTAGTTCATATTAACAACAAACGCTTACAGTTTTACCATTCTAGAGTTAGAATAATTCTTGTGTGCCTGCAGTAGGAGTCATAGAGTGAACAGATCTTTATTCAAGCAATTTGTACCTGAGCACACATTTGTGTATGGTAATAAAGATGAACTTTATGATAAACCTTGAAGCATACAAATTAAGATAAATAGTAATTAATTATTGTTGAATGTTTAAATGCTTTCCTAGTTAATTAGTTTCTCTCTCAACCTTTGACTCTGCTAGTTAAGTACACTCAGTACAACTGCTTCAAGCATGTGTGTAGCGCTTGGCAACCCAATAACAAATAGCATTTGGTAATCCCAGTAGTGTTACACTGGTTCAGGATGTGTGCAGCAAGTGGGAACAGATACTGGTGTTAGGAATAGTTAGAACTTAGTTAGTGTATAGTTAATGAAATTTAGTCATTTAGTTCTCTTTACCTTCCCCCATTAGCATAAGACATTAAAAAGATAAAAGTTATAAAAATCATATACCTCAAGCTTACTTAACCATAAAACCGTGACAATACAAGTAAGTTTGGGAAGACAACGATTAATTAACCTTGAGTGTTCCATTAAGGTGCGTAAGCACTTAGTCCTTGGAGTTCAACTGGATTGCGTGTGAGATGCTCGTATTTGTATGGTTGGGTGTAGGGGTACCTCACCACTCATCATTGGCACCATTGTTAGGGACTTAGTTTTTTGTGCGCTACGTAGAACATAGGAAATCATCCATATCATTGGAATGCTAGAACAAACCCTTAGGGTTAATCAAGGAAAGATAAAACAATGGTAAATCACACACCGAACAAGAAAAAATGTATTCTTCTTCACATAAGAGCATTTCACCATCTAGGACTAACACAAGAGATAGTCGGTGGCATAACACACGTAACCAAGATCCTCCAGTTCCTTAATAGTTCCATGTGGTATATATTCATCATGATGAGTATGTACCTGACTTTACCTTTATTCTCCATCAAGATGAACAACTGTGTTGTAGAGACTTGGAGGGTAACATAGTGTTGCCTTAAAACTGATCGGTCCCCAACATGCTCCTTCATGCTCTCACATGAATAGGCATGCTACTTTTATATGAAGAGTACATTGCATATGATCATGACATAAGGGACTATCATGCCATAGAAGCGCAACGTCAAAGGGACTTGCGACAAGAGAGTCACACACATCGTTGAAGGGTAAATGGGCCCATAATGCCCTACATGTCTTCAGCAAAATTGGGGATGGTGAACCTACTTCAATAGATTCCCCACCAAATGATGTTCCCCATCCTAATGATGGTAAGGAGGTGGTGTAGCAGAACCTCTACTCCATAGTTCATAACCCTGGTTCTGATCCCCATGAACATGACGTGTCCAACGAGGGAACACAAACACACGATAAGGATGGATGTTCTGTTCGTAATTATGATCAAGGCCATGGCCACCAAAGAGAAGGTAGAAAACACCATCATGGAGATGGTTCTTTTTCTTCTTCACCTTCATCATCACATTCATCCTATCCTTTTATATCCAGATGCATCCATAAGGAAACCAGCTATGAGGATAAAGGGAAACAGAGTGAAAAACATTGATGAGATAGTTGAGAATGAGGACGAGGGCACTCTAAGGAATCAAGGCATGGAATAAGGGAGAGTAGCGAACCACGTAGACATCACAGACGCTATGAATGAGATGACCATGAAGAACCCCTACTCACGACTAGAAGCATGTTGGATATCACAGAGGCCATAAGAGTTCCCACAAGGCACCAAAAAGATAGTAGGATCAAGAGGTTAGACATGAACAACATCCCACAATTTGAAGGGGGATACAACACTGATCCTCAAAATCATTTCCAAGCATTCCATGATGCATGTGCCTTGCAAAACATAGAGAACAAATGGCAAAAACTGAAGTTGTTCCTAAGGACACTAGTGAAAGAAGCGGAAAGCTGGTACCAGTCTTTAGAAATGGAATCCATTCGGAGGTGGAGTACAATGTTAGAACTATTTCATGATAAGTACCAAACATACTCCCAAGTGTCTAACCTATGAAAGCAAATCCAAGAATGGAAGCATGGAAATCATGAACCCTTGGATACTGCCATGGGCCGTTATTACACACTATTACATCATTGCCCTAGCCATGTTTATTCATAGTGGGATCAACTACGCCATATCATAGATGGAATTAGGCATGAAACAAGGAGAACCCTTGAAATGTATGCCCAAGGGAGATTATCAAAGCTTAGGTCTCATCAGGTTCATAGATTGCTAGAGCAAGTAGCCAAGGAAGAAGGGGAGCTATGTAAGAGAGAAAGTGCGGAAGAGTACAACCGAGATCCTTCCCTTCACAAAAGGGGAGTGAGATTCTATGAGGAGGAAAAAGAGTCATCACTTGAAGAGATGCTGAATAGGAAAACCTTGCTGCTCGAAAAATTAACAATAGAAGTGTCGGCAAAGGTTGACCAAATGTGGAACTCCCTAGATAGTAGGTTCAAAATTGTTCTTAAAGTTGTAAAGAAGTCTAGGGAGTGAGGGAGTGACTATGACAAAAAGAAAAAGAGAGAAATTGATAATGCACATAACAAGGGTAAGGGCAAAATGGCCATCACTGAAGAGTTTGTAGATTCAGATACAGACAATGATGGTGGATGTAAGATATGCTAATACAACCATCCTAAGGGATGTTGCGTAGTGATCTACATCTACAAGAGTCTAGGGTGTATGCACTCAACCCATGACTTAATAAATGGCAAGCACCCTAACGGTTACCTTATCCCCAAGGTAACCCAAGGCAGTTCCACCAACCGTCAACCTATTATCCAAGTGGAACTCCATCACAACCCATTGAGTAACATCAATAGTGGTAATACCCACAGTCATGGGGGATGCCACCACCAAGGCAACAATACCCCTACCGGCAACCAAACCCATATGGCTATTATGTGTAGTAGCCAATCTCTCCACATGACTTTGTTGGTCATGTGACACCACAACATCACTACTAAGCTTGGGAGTATTATAGAACTCCTTCTCCTAGGGGAGATAACCCACAAGCATACCATTCTTAAAATCCATCCGCAACTCTCACACCAATGGCTCCATTACCATCCACTCCAGCAATGCAAGGGGAACTCCCCACTCAACCATAGCAACGCAATGCCATGAGGGCTATAAATATTCAACCCACTATTGGTTCTGACAATCATATGAAGAGAAGACCTTTTTTTAAAGCCAGCAGTCCAACCAAGCCCTCACAACCACAAGTGGTTGACCCTTTGAATGCCTCTCCATCAATTAAGGCTTCAAATCTCCCTTCAAACCAAACACCGAGCTCAACGCATATGGTTATGTTAACACATGATGTTACTAACTCGATTAAGGTTGGCCACCTTCCCAGGAAATTTTCTGATCTTGGAAGCCCCCTAATCTATCTCCAAGTCACTGGGAATGAACCATGTAAAGATCTTTTGGACTCAAGTTTCGGAGTCAACCTAATATTGCAAGAGATGTACAAAGCCTAGAACCTGGCTCCATTGAGGAAGAGCAATATTCGCCTAGAGCTGGCCGACTAGTCCATCACTATTCCCTTAGGACTAGTGGAGGGCATCGTTACCACTGTGTGTGGGTGGTCATACCCAGCTAATTTCCTAATGATACAAGTAAACAATGATAAAGGGGACTTCCCAATAATAATGGGAATGGCATGGCTAAGTACCATAAATGCACACCTAGGAATCCATGATCTTTCCCTTGAAATATCTAAGGAGAACACTTTTGGAAATATCAAGAAGAAGAAGGTTTCATGCATCACATATAGTGATACATGGTGCAATTGCATGCATAAATGTTCAGCATGGCCTACATGCAACCAGGGTGCACAAGAAATTAACATACAAAAGTGCTTGTATGTAGCAACCACACAACAAGAAGACAGCCAATGGTTGATAGCTGATCAAGAGAGCAACTCACCAACATGCATGGAACTAACTAAGGGAATAACTAGTGCTTACATCGAGAGCATAGATGAACTTGAGCAGGCCCATTGCCAACTTCCAAACCTTAACCTAAAAACCTCAATTTAGGGAAGCTGGAAATTCCTACAAAATTCAAACAAGCGTTTTGATAAGATGGTGTTTGTCAATGTGCAACAAACCAAACCTTATCATGAATCTACAACGGTCAGTGCACATAATACCTCTAAGAAGGGATGACCCCGCTCATTATTTCAAATCTCCCCCTTCCAACTCAGTCATGGGGGAGATGGCCACCTTTGCTGATCAATTAAAGTCGTTAGTTCCTTTTTAAGTTTTTTTTTACACATTTTTGTTTTACTAATTTATTTAAGTATTCGTATTTTTTTTTTGTAACATCATTTATACTTTTTCATTTCTTTGTGTGTTTTTTTGTTTTGTTAGGTTCGTCACCTAATAAGTGCTCCTGATGGTGGTATGAACTATATTCTATTGATTGCTAATGTTTGGTTTTACCTTGGAGTTATAATGTGGATACTAAAGTATGGTTCTTTTGGTATAATAGGCAATGAGTCCACATCATCCATGCATCCATAAATTTCTATGGTCTCTCTTAATAATTAAACTATTAACGAACTGGTAACTGGGCATTTCTCAAACTAAGGAATGACTCAAGGACTAAAAAGGGTGTGACTTTAAGGGGATTTGATGCATTTTCACTAGCCATTCTCTTGGGTGCTTGGATGTTTTCTTCCTAAGTTCTCCTTACCATTCTGACATTGTTCCATTATCAGGAAGTTGAGCTAATGAAAATAATAAGTCTTTGCATGGTGTGGTTCTCACGCAAAGAGAGAGAGAGAGAGAGAGAGAGAGTGTGTGTGTGTGTGTGTGTGTGTGATAATTCAAAGTACATCCCTTAGACAAAATAATCATCTCAGCTACAAGCAGTGGTTATGGAACAAAACAAACATGTTCACTCTAACTAAAGCCCTCTCTCGCTTCCTAGTTTTCCTTTTCTCGTTTCCTCAGAATGGTGGTGACTCTTTGGCAGAAGCAGAAGCATTCTTGTTACTTCAGGTGGATGGATTGGCCGAGTGTATTAAAGTGAAGTCACTAGAAGTAGATTTTTTGAGGTTGGATTTGGAATGAGATCTACTAAGTCACATTAACCATACGTGCACAAGGGGCTGTACACCACCTTGTTCTTGGGCCTCCATTCCATTCTTTTCTTTCCATCATTCTTTCTCCATTTTCCACCTCATTGCCAATTGTATCAATAGTCTATATTTTAGTTGACGCATTATTTTCTTTTTGGTAAAATCTTATGGTTAAGACTTTAACTCTTGCTTCCAAATGACATTTCCAGAGCCTACGGACTCTTTGAATGTGGGATTGTTAGGGCATTAAGAGCATGAGCCTACTTTGGGGAGGACCCATTGACATTCCTATTTGGTGCATCAGTTAACCTCTTTCCCTTAAACATTTTTGCAATCACCATTTTTTTTGTTCATTACCACCTCTAACATCCATTTTATCAGCATTTTCATTGTTTTTTTTCTCCATCTTTTTCCATTCTATCGCTATCAAAGGATCGCTATTAGTCATGGGGGTCTTGGTCAAATTTTTTCAATTTTCTCCTAACCCCTACACCTTGGGTAGTCACCAGTGTTATATCTCTAGAATCTGTATTAGCCATATCACAACTCAGCCAATGGATCGTACACCGAAGTAAGGTATCAGATGCATTGTGATTTATTTATCCTTGCTAATATGAGACTATGTTGTGTGTGCAAATGGAAATCATACAGCAATGGATTGGAGCTAAAGGTAACACTTAGGATGAACTAGTGCTAGAACAATTATGCAAGGAATAAGATTGATGTTGCGATTATGGATGAACAATGGAAGGTGCAATTTTGGCATCGGTAGCAACACATCTTCTCTCTTCTCCCTTCTCTCTCAGTTGCCAAATAAGGTTGGATGTCAAATTTGTATAGTGTTCACTCTTGTGGTCATGAACACTAATATTATCATGTATTGTAATGAAAGATCCATTCACATGTCATCCCATTCACCATTAGTGTCATCCAAGTCAATAATCCCATACCTTCCCAATATTTTGTAAGGAACTCGAGGATGAGTTTTCATTTAGTCATGGGGGTATGATGAGTTGCGATATCTCATATGCATTATTGCATCTGCCATACCATACACGATACCACATCCTACCTCACCTTCTATAAATAATAGGTGGCACCCTTTATTCTCGACAGTTAGACTTAGACCCTTAGCCAAAATCTTGTAGTTTTACCATTCCAGAGTTAGAATAATTCATGTGTGCCTGCAGTAGGAGTCATAGAGTGAACAGATCTTTGTTCAAGTAATTTGTACCTGAGCACACATTTGTGTATGGCAATAAAGATGAACTTTATGATAAACCTTGCAGCATACAAATTAAGCTAAATAGTAATTAATTATTGTTGAATGTTTAAATGCTTTCCTAAGTTAATTAATCTCTCTCTCAACCTTTGACTCTCCTAGTTAAGTACACTTAGTACGATTGCTTCAAGCATGTGTGTAGTGCTTGGTAACCTAGTAACAATTAGTGTTTGGTAATCCCAATAGCCTTACACTGGTACTTGATGTGTGCGGAAAGTGGGAATGGATACTGGTGTTAGGAACAGTTAGTGAATAGTTAATGAAAGTTAGTCATTTAGTTCTCTTTACCTTCCCCTATTAGCATAGGACATTAAAAAGATAAAATTTATAAAAATCATATACCTCAAGCTTACTTAACCATACAACCATGACAATACAAGTAAGTTTGGGAAGACAACGATTGATTAAGCTTAAGTGTTCCATTAAGGTGCATACACACTTAGTCCTTGGAGTTCAACCCGATTTCCCATGAGATACTCGTATTCATATGGTTGGGTGTAGGGGTACCTTGCCACTCATCATATTGGTAGTTGAATCTTAGCCTTTATGTCTAAGATTTCCCTTTTTAACTTGGATGATAAGGTATAAATTTCAAAAAAATTTCTATGCATATTTTTCTTTATATTTTTTGAGTAAATAATGTAGGATAAGAATTTCTTCCTATAATTCACTATACCTTTCATCATACTTAACTCACAATTCAGAAATTTATGATGAATTTTTATTTGTAAGGAACATACATATAAGCTAAGAGTCATCCACTTCCTCTTCACTTTGCTCTCCATCATCCTAACCTATGTAGAAGTTGGTCTTTTTGTATCCATGTTAGTTTTATATTTTCATTGAAACCTGCCATTGCTAGGACATTTAGAGGCCACATGGCCTCTTCCACCACATACCCAACATTCTATTGAAAAAGCATCAAAATTTGAATTTGAAAAATTTTTAACTTTATATTTACCTTTGGAGTTGGACTAGTTGGGTCCTAGTTGATTGAGGCTTCTTCACCTTTTTTCTAGAAACCTTTGAACTCTTCTTGATAGAAGAGCTATTTCTTCTTCACTGTTCAATTCTTATTCATCTACTTCCTTCTCTTTGGATGTTTCTTTCAAGGTGATGGACTTTCCTTTTATAGCTCCTTTGCTTGTGAGATTCATTTCATAAGAAAAAAGAGCACTTTGGAGCTCTTGGAATTTAAGATTGAAAAATCTCTAATTTCTTCCATAGTTGTAACATTGGATCTAAATTTAGGTTGTAGTGTTCTAAACATTTTAATTATTACACTTTTATGCAAGTCCTTGTCTATATCCCAAATTGCTACAACTAGATCATTTCTCATCGAAAAAAAATATTTTATCTTTTCACCTTCCCTCATTCTAAGTTTTTCATATTCACTTTGCAAAACCAAATGTTTTGATTGCTTGATTATGGATGTTCCTTTATAGGCATCTTCTAAGATTTTCCAAATTTCTTTAGCAATTCCACTTCTAGCTATTATATTGAATTTAGACTTATTTAATGCACAATACAAACAATTTTTTGTTTTAGAATCATATATGAACTAATCTCTTTCTTCCAGTGTCAACTTACTCTGTGGCTTGAGGGCCTTTAATGCACTATCAATAAGCGGTGTGTAAGTTTCAAGGATGGAGTTCCATACCTCAAATTCTGTTAACTCAAAGATGCCTTTCATCCTTTCCTTCCAATAAGCAAAATCTAACCCATCAAGCATTGGTGGCTTTGTGTAGGATGTCCCCCCCATAGTTCACTCTTGAAAGTTGAAGCCTAAAATAGAGTTCTAGGATTCAATACCACTTGTGAATTAAGAACTTATAAGGAGGATTGAATAAGTTCCCCAAATTAAAAATGCACTACCCAAAAAAAACACAATAGAGTTTACATGGTTTTCCAACTTGGGTAGTCCACACTCAGAGGGTAGATTCCTTGCATATCTCTGGACTTTGTTTCTTCAAAAAGTGGTTTGAAAAGCATCACACCTTGTATAAGCTTTGAGCTCTACATCAAATTGTTTCATCGCTACAAAACCACTCAACCTTGAAATGTCCTAACAAGCTTAGAATGTGATTTCAAGCATCCCATAACCTTTATAAAATTGAGCTTGACTTCAAAGTATTTTTGACACTACAAAACCACTCAATCCCATACAATCCTAACAAGCTCAATATGGATTCCTTCTTGCAAAAATCACATCAACCCCATATGGTTACAATAAACAGAGAAAAACACAAGGAAATAATGTAACTAAATTACAAGTTCTTGCACTTTGAAGTACAACACAACATATAACCAAGAAATTGATGTTACAATAAAGAACAAGAATACATTAGCATAGAAGAGATAATGATTAATCTTTCGTGAATATTTCTTGCACAATTCCCAAGATTTTAGTATCTTCTTATAGCATTAAAGTTTCTGAAAACTCCTTAGAATTTATGCAACAACTACCAAACGACTAGTGTAGATGTCTTCTTTGAGGTTGGGACATCTACTTGTGATATGCCTCAAATCAAGAAAGATGTATCACTAGAAAATAGGACATCTTCTATGGGATGTCTCTAGGATGATGTCTACTCAAAGATAGAGACATCTACTATTTTTAGAAGATGTTTCATCAACTTTCTAGTTTTATCTTCTAAGCTTTCTCTCATTAATTTGCCTTCTTGTAAGTCCTTGGAGCATCTTCATTTACTTTGTAGCATTCGCTTTCATCCATTCTCTCATCTTGCCCATGTAGTCTTCATTTTGACATCTTGTTGTAAGTCTCCTTTCCTTGAGTTCTTAGATCTCATTATGGAATTCTTGCCCATGTCTTGCAAACACTTTATCCATAACAAACATTCTATGTTCTCCATTTTCCTTAAGGTTTTGACATACCAAAAGGTCAACATGAGTCCCAACAGTCATTCCAACACTTTCTCATGGTAAGCTACAATCATCCCTCTACTTTTGACTCCTATAGATATTTGGATGTCTACCATGGTAGTAGTGTCTAGTATAGACACTATAGGAACTCTTAGAGCTTCTCTTGCACTATTAGCAACCACATCAACAACTATATCCTAACCCTTCTATGACATGACTAGGATTGTTGCACTTTCCTCCTTTAAAACTATAAAGAAATGCATAAAATTTTTAGAAATTATAGGAAATTATTCTCTACTAAGTGACATTATGACCTTCCATGCATCAAGATTAGCATGGACAAGAGTCTAGTTTCTTTACAAGGAGAACAAATTATCTAGGTCATCATCCAACTAGCTAATGATCCTTGTGATATCATTCAAATGGCTAATTACTAGATGATAGATTGATGACTTACCATCACTTCTTAATGCATGATGTTGTTGTTGTTCCCTAAGTTTTCTTAGGCATTCATCCATTATAGCTATTCCTGATGTAAGTGATGAAGATGGTGGTGCCTCCTCTTAGAACTTTGGAGAGGCATTATCCTTCATCATCTCCTATCAAGATGTGGTAGAAGGCCTACAAATCATGTTATTTGTATAACATACTATCCTTTCCATTTTGCATAATTTTTAGATTACAAATAGAAAGAGGAACATCTTCCTATCCTTTTCACTATCTTTGAACCATTTATATATCTCTAAAAAGATTAGTTGGGGTAGGTTGATTAGGAATTTTTCACCTAGAGTGGTGCGTGCCCTTGCAAAGAAAATTATGACTTTCCTTGGCATACCATTAGGTTTAAATGGTATATTACAATCTTAAATTAGATTCTTTCTACTTTGACAAGTGCATTGTACTCATTACAGTCCATTTCATATTAGCAATATGTTCTTTTCTTTTTACTTTTACATCCACCTAGATGATTACTTTTGTTGGTTTAATCCTAATTTTTGGTAATCCAAGGGCATCTAATATGACCTTCATCGAGTAGAAGATGGTAGTATCTTTGATCTTTACAATCACATGTCCTTGGTGGTTGTTCTAATCATCTAGACATCATTTTCCACTCATGAAATGGTGGACCATTGTGGAGATGCTTGCAACTAGACCCATATCTCCTTAGATGAAAAGTAAGAAAATGCTAAAATTTTGATTCTTGAAGAATCATTCTTTATATTTCCTTGCTATGAAAATTTTCTAGATGGGCCTTGATTAAGGTGACCTCCAATTTTTGCCTAGGTTTAAGCACCTCATCCTACCTAGATTACCCCATTACTATGATGGGAATTTATCAAATAGATTCCACCTCTATTTCTTCCCTTAATGGTCTTGAGGCATGCATTGTCATGATGGCTTATTATTGTTGTTGCTACTATTCTTGTCCTCCTCTTGGATGCCCTTCCTTGGGCTATGATGGTTTGCCTACTTAAGAAGATCATTTGAAAGCCATTTACAATCACATGGATGATCATGGATTAGTTTTTGCAATATATCCTTAACATATGTATCTTTAGATCATTCATTATTAGTTATAATTTGAAAAATAGGATCTTAAATCTCTTAAATGTTTCTAGATGATTAATTCTTGAAGTCCTAAGATAGTTATATTTGTTAATTTTTGATTTCTTATTGCTCTTTTAATGTCATAGTTTGTTTTAACTACCTTTAGGTGTTAGAGTTTTTATTTAAAAACTAGTACTTGGTATCCCCATGATGTAGATCTTATCTCTAAAAGCTCATAGGGTGAAAAATGAATCAAATTAGATGTTTTATGGGAAGGTTATGGCTATTAGAAGCTTATGAGCTCTAAAAATTGCAAAAACACCTTTCTCATTTAGAAGGAACTGTGAAAAATTTGGCTACGTGTCACATATATTTATACTATTTTTGTACTACATTGATGAAACATATTTGACCATGTCAATAGCGATGCATTGATGCATTAGTTGATAAAAATTTTACACTTTGAAAACTAATGATTTTTTCTGAATTTTGAAGAAAATTAAGGATCAAATGGATATCAAAAAGGAGTTCTAAGCTTAAGGACAAAAATCATGAGATTCTAATTGATGGTTTTGAATACATAGAAGCTTAATAATTAGGCATAGAAGTTTCATGTTTCCAAGTAAAAGCACACATAACAAAAACAAGGTTGGAAGATGCATTCATTCTTAGGATAATATTTGGATGAAATTGGACATGTAATGGTGGGTTGTAAACTAAATCTCTAAGAGTTATGCAAGTGAGTTCTTTCTAAAGCAAGTCCATGTATTAAATTTCCTTACATAACTATTTCATGAGGTGTCTGTAGGAACTTTAAAAATTTAAAATTAATCTAGGTTATAAAACACATAATGACCCTACACAATACTAAATAATATCCATCAAGTAAATCATGATACTTAACAGTGAGGTGGATATTGAAAATTAGAAGGGATTACATGAGTGGGGATATGAAATACCTTACCATTTTAGTAATAGGTTCTTAACTATATATGTGGTTAAGATGATCCATATACCATTTTTTTTTTGAGTTCCAAACTAAGTCCATACTAGTGCTAGTGACATCACATTGCATCACATCAAACTTACAATCATAAGACTATAATAACTATGGAAGACAACTATTACTTAGAAAAAGATAAATAAGTTAGTTATAGTTTATAAATTATTTGAAAGAAATCTTAGCTTTAGTTAGAAAGGTGCCTTCAGGCATTGGTAACATGCCTTTCTAACCTCATAACCAATGCCTATCTTCAAGAGATCTTCAAATTTGTTTTTTTTTTATCTCCATGTTTTTTTTCACAATTCACACTTGTTAGAGAATATACTTTCATTCAAAAATTAAAATATGAACAATGATACATTGTCATGGAACTCATAGAAGAATCTTAAATGCTCAATAAGTTCCCCTTGAGGCCACACCCTTTTTTGTTTCTTTTTAGTACTTCCCTCTATCTTGGGTAGCCAAATCATGAGTTCTTTTTAGTGTTAATGTGAAAAAATCATATTACTAAACCTCTCATTGATAGTATTTGAAGGAATGGATATCACGGACTCACTACCTTATACCATCATGTATTTAATAAATTTTCAAAATCGAACATAGTCTTGATGACAAGATTTCTTGGCACATAAGATCAAAATCTTGATGCATTTCATTGGAAATCAAAAATCAAAAAAAAAACCTACTGTAATAATATGCACAAATCAAAATAAAAGAAAATGAAGAATTAATAAAAAATGAAAACATATGAAAAATATAAAAAAAATCAATGATAATGCAAAATTAAAAAAGGTGAAAATTTTGAACCTTATAAGTTGTCAAGATGTCATGTTAGATGGTTGTCTTCCCTATGACTAAGTTGGAGGGAGGAGATTTAGAAAATGAAATGATCTTAACTTTGTGTTGAAGTATTATTGTAAACCTTGGTTACTTGGAAGTCCTCAAAGGGTTTAGTCTATTACATGTTGATGAATATATGCTTATTTGGACTTATTGAATGGTAAATATTCATGATTCTAGAAGGAAAGGTTAAATATATAATATGATATCCCTTCCATACTATTTGAAATTTTGTTCATTGAGGTACATGAGTGGGATTATAATAGATAACCTTGTCTCTTGGTTGAAATTTGACCTTTTTAATCCTAGTGTCATGACATAATTTATTGTATGCCTTCTACACTTTATTCAATGTAGGATCATCCTTCTATTTTCATCTAACACATTGAGAATCATTAATTATTCCTTTTATATTAGGTTAATGTCTAGGATAAGGTTAGATGTAGTGTTTAGTTTACATAGCTCAATTTAAATTAAAAGTTTGGATAACTTTTTTTACACTAGCTTATAGGGGAAGTAGCTTATAGAAAGTTTCTATGTTGAGTAGTAGGTTGATAAGGCATCATTGAGTTTGGTGCTTTAGTTTTTCCCATATAAGCTAATAATCCTAGTGAGGATTCATGTAATCTTCCTATTTGTTACTTCTACTTAACTGTTGGCTTAGAGATGATAGGGTATCATAATTTTATGCTCCATCCCCAAGCATTGCATTAAGTTTATAAAGGTAGCTCCTATGAAATGGATTCCATTATCAAATATTGGTATCCTATGCATGCTCAAACCTATTTTCCACCTATTGTTAGAAATACTGAGCTACATTAGAGGAAGTATAGTTGGTGACAACTACAGCTTTTACCTATTTCATATAATAATTAACAACAACAATGATGTATGACTTTCCATTATACATTGGGATGATGGAGTCTACGAATTTAATTCCTCATAGATTGAAAGATTCCATGGGATGGATTCATTATTGGAACCCTTTCATCCTAGCTATTATTCCATCATTGTAATATTTACATGAATGAATAACAAAAGATGTATATGTAAAGACTGTGTACCAAAAATATCCTACAATTATAATTTTTATGATTATTCTCCTTCCAGCATAATAGTCCTTACAAGGATCTACATGAACATCATCGAGATCCCTAGGTCAATCTTCACTAGCTACACATCATTGTACTAAATCATATACATAAATTTTATAAATTTTTTCCTCTATCTCTAGTAGTGCTTAACTTGGTGGAGGAATTGTTTCTTCCTCTTGTGGTACCACTTAGTACGGGTATTTGGTGTGAGTAGATAGAAAATAAAATCATCATACTATGTTATGGTCCTTTGTGTTGAGGCCTTATCTACTTTAGCAAAAATTAATTCATTAGAGAATTGATCTTGAAGAGACTCTTCATCAACCTTGTTGTTCTATCTCAACTAAGATAAATTATTTGCAACTATGTTTTTATTTTTCTTTCTATCCATCATTATTAGGTTAAATTCTTGCAAAATCACTAGTCATCATATAATATAGGGGCTCATTTCTAGTTTTTTTTATCAGAAAATAAATAGAACTATGATCAGTATGTACAAAGATATAATATCCAAGTACATTGTTCTTGAATTTCTCAATATCATACATCATTGTCATTAGCTCTTTCTTTATTATGATGTAGTTAAGTTATGTACTTGTAATTCTTATACTCATACAATGAATGTAGTATGGACATTTCTAATTGTTCATTTGTATCAGTACCATTTCCAAGGTAAAATTAGATGCATCTATCATGATGTGGAATGGTTTGAATCAATATTGTGGTTATAGAATTAGTGTTTACACAAGATTTTATTTCAATAGTTGGAATGCCTGTTCACATTCCTTGGTCCATTTAAATCGTTTATCCTTCTTAGTGAGCTCCATCAATAGCTTGATAATGTTTGAGAAATTTTCCATAAATCTTCTACAGTTAGTATGTTCAAGGATTGACCTCACATATTTACTATTTTAGGTTATCTTTTAATTCCTTAGATGATCTTAATTTTTTCTAGATTTATCTGAATGCCTTTTCCTAAAATTTTATACTTAGGATAATGATCTTCTAGAGATTTTCAAACATCATTTTACAACTTGCTCAAGATGATTCAATGTTTGTTGAAAATCCACATAATAGATGGAGAAGTCATTCATAAATATATCTACATCATTGTAAATTATCTACTAGAGGATGATGAGTACAAGTCATTGGAATGTGATTGGAGCATTGCACAAGCCAAAAGATATCCTTTTGTATTGAAACTTTTTCCAAGGATTTATGAAATTTTTTTTACCTAAAATTATAGAGCCATTTGAATTTGATTGTGATCACCATATCCATCCAAAAACTATAGTACTTAGACCTTGCAATGGTGTCCAACATCTAATCTATAAATGAAAAAAGAAAATGATCATGTTTAACAACTTGAAATCTATGCAAACCCTCCATTGTCCACTTTCTTAAGTTCTTGGACTCATCCCATCACTGTTCACCATAGAATAAATAAATTTTGTCTTAAGGAGCTACTCTATCTTTCTCTTCAAGATCTATGTTAGTTTCAAACTCAATCTCCTTTGCAACCACCACTTGGGCTTGATGGTGGAATCTATATAAATATTATGCTATTATATTAATGGATCAATTCTTTTTATCTCATTATATAATTAAAAAAAGGATATTAGCCATTTTTTAATCATTTTCAATAGCTCTTCTTTCTAGTCCTTAGTGAGTTGCGCATTGATGATTACCATTTTCCCATTATTTATAAATACATACTCTAAATATTTTGGTAATGTTTTAAGTTGCAAGGGTTCTAGTTCAAAGGTTTCTAAAATTCTCAACTCTATCTAATCTTATTCTATTTTCTTTCTATTCTTTATACGTAAGAGTTGGTACCTAATTTTTCCCATTTAATCCATCTTATTAATGTAAGCATTCTAAGTATTTTTGTTGGTTTCATGCATATCATTGAAGTGAAGCTCCTATCTATTATCAATCATTGGATGCCTTCCTACATTATGATTGTTATGTATAGGTATCTTTGGATACTTGCTAATTTGGCATATTTTCTGCATGTTGGAATAGTCTTACTCCTAATTGCCCATATTTCTACATGCAATTACACATTGTAACACTATACGTGATGCATGAAACTCTCTTTTTCTCTATCTTTCCAAATTCATTTTCCTTGGAAATTTTCAAGGAAAGGTCTATGATCCCTAGCTTGGCATCAATTCTAGAAAAGCTCTCCCTGTGATGATTGGGAAGACACACTTAAAGTTGTCAAATTGATTATTAGGAAATAAACAAGATATGACCAAAAACTAATGATAGTCATAACATCATCTATTAATCCCAATAGAATAGTGATGGATTGGTTTACAAACTCTAATCAAATGTTGTATTTCTTTAGTTGAGCTAGGTTTATGTCTTGTACATTTCTAAGAAAGAGTCTAAGCTTTGCCAATTATTTTCAATGTTTTGCAAGGCATAAACATCATGAAAGATGTAAAACCTTCCTCTTTCAGCCTTAGGTTGAAGAGCATTACATTGGATAAAACTCCTGATGAATGATTAATGATAACAAAGAGCAAGATAATGAATGAACTTATAGTGAAAGAAAACATGGAACCTAGCATGAAGCCATGATCAAAGAAACAAAAGGAAACTAAACAGTGGAGGAAACAAAAATGTATAAAAATAAAATCATAATATATAAAAACTATAATTCTAAACCTCTAGGATAAATATATAAATAAATAACATAGAATCATAATTCTCATTCATGCATAAGCCATATATTCAAAAACTAGGAAAAGAAAAGTAATGTCTAATACAATATTGAAATGTCATATACATAAATAGATAAAATTAAACTAGAAAGAAATCATCATCCAACACTGTAAGAAAAAACTTAGTGAACCATTTAAGATCTGTATTCTCCTTTGATTCTAGTCAACCTATAAATAAAATGGGTTATTAGTATAAAACTAAGTAAAAAACCATGAAATGATTTCCATTAAATGAATGGGTAGATCTCATGAGAGCAAAGAAAAGTATGGCTAACCTACAAAACATGTTAGTTCAAATATATCTAAACAAGAGGTGTAGGGATACCTCCTTTGATCGCCTTGTTCTACCCTGCATACTATGTGTCTTTTCATGTTTATTTTGTTGAGGATGATTCTTGAATGTTTTGGCATATTTTTGAGTTTTTTTGGCTCATTTTGATGAGTTTAGGAGGTTATAGGATCTATGGGAACTTGTTTAGAGGCATCTAGAGGCTCCCGACATCAAAATGAGCATTCTTATTTTTGGCACTTATAGGATAGATGTCTTTCCAAAGACATCTCCCCTGAAGTATAGATGTCTACCAAAAATAGTAGACGTCTCTCTTGAAAGTAGGACTTTTATAGTAGACATCTTAGCAAAGCTAGAGATGACCTAGATGCATGGAAAAGCTTCTAAAAACATCCATTCCAATTTGGGAAACATCTAAAGTAAGATGAAAACAATTGGGGAGAATGTAAGAAGACTTGGGAAACATCTAAAGAACCTCAAATTGTGTTGAGAAAATGTTTCTAGAATTTTTACCTTCTAGTTGCTTATAAATATTGATGTAATTCTCCATTGTTAAGGCTAAAGTGCCAAGGGCCATATTTCCAAGGGTCATAGTGCCAAGTGTTGAAGTACCAAGTGCTGATGTGCTAATAGCCAAAGTGCGAATGCCAAAGGCCACACATCCTAATAGATGGTAAGAGAGAGAACCCTTGAGGAAGGAGAGCTTGTGCGAGAAGAGAGCTTATTCAATGAAGTTAAGTCAGAGGCAAGGGAGAGCACTTGAGAGAGGTTAGGAGAATCTCTTATAAGTGCCTTGTCTTGAGCTTGGGCTTCATTGTGAGCAATTGAGAATTAAGAAGAAACAAGTGTGGCCTCTAAGATCCTTGGGAGATTTTTTAGTTAAGCTTGGCTCCTCAACTTTGATATATTTTCTATGTATTTTGAGAATTATCTTAAAATAAGGGAGATTTTCTATATTTTATTATGTTATTCTTATTTTCTAAGCTAGATCTTCTTGGAAGTTGTTGATTGGGTCTAATTCAAATGTATTGAGTTGCAACCCCCTACACCAACGAGCATACAAACACATATCCAAACATCCAATCATCAAGCAATATTAAAACCAATCATTTCCCATTTCTACAGTCACCACAAGCAAGGAGGCTAGCATGCACCACACTTGGTGTTAAATGTGTATTATGTTATCATGTATAGTTGCAAAATTTCAAAACCAAAACATAACCAAACCATATGTCTATTTACCATACATATGAATTTGATATTATTTTTAAATGAAACATGAAGTATCACCTAGGACACTTCTAATGTTCTTGAAACATATTGGTACTAGAGACATCACCTAGGTTATCACCTCTAATTTTCTAGAGGCATCAAATAAAATGGATCAATGAGCCATGGAATCATCCTCTCATGTAGAATGGGATCTATAATGAAAGCTTCATTGATGCATCCTCGTGAGGTCAATGACCAAAATATCTCTAGGAAGCACATCTCCAACTAGTCACATAACTCAGTGCTACCTCCATCATCCAAACATCCATTAAATGTACAAATATGGAAAACCAAACTAATGATTGAGGGAAACAATAAACCAAAAGAAATAATCTTTTCAAGAGATCCAACCAGCCAACGGATCCTCAAAAGGATACCATCCCAAGAAAAAATCATAACACCTTCAAACACAAACTAACAACAAGGAAACTCTAGCATCACATGGGTCAAAATCCAACATTCAAGATATCCCACATATCTCAATAATATTCTAAGTTGCCAATAAAATTCAAGAAGAGAAAACATAACCATAGCTTCTAACAAACTAATTAAGCCTCAACAATTAGAAAACTAAAATCACTAACAACCAATAATCACATAAAGGTTAATGCTCATACCATTAAATGTCCATTGATCCAAGATAGATACAATAAAACTTAAGATTCCAAAGAAGACTAATGAAATCTTATTATGGGAAAGGGCATACAAGACCTAGAAGATCAAATAAGGGTAAAAATAAGATCCTAATTAAATTTAGAAAGATGACATAATCAACCGAGGTTCAAACCAATAAATGCTAATCCAAGGAAAAAAATTCAATAATTAAAAACCTAAAGAAGAATGATGTTAATTCAAAAAATATGAAAAATTTAATGGGGTCTTAGAAAGCTTACAGACCAAGAAAACTCAGTTTTAGAATAAACAAGAGGACCAACTTCATGCAATTCAATTTTATGACAAAGATGGAATTGCAAAAGATATGTCTTAGAAAATAGAATACATCTTAGAGTAGATGTCTTTAGAAGGAATGGAATGTCTTAGTTAAAGTAAAGACATTTAAGATGAGATGTCTCAAGGTAGGCTAGGATTTCTTAGGAAGTTGGGACACATCTTGTCCTAGGCCAAGACATCTTTGGAAGGTATGAGATATCTTTACTATAGATGAGATATATCTAATAGTGTGGATATGTCTATGTAGAGATGTCTCTAAAGAAGAAAAGATGTCTTGTCTAAGGCTAGGTTGTCTAATGAAGAGTTTTGGCATGCAAAAGGTACATCTTACAGAGGTCTAGGACATATTATTTGGGTAGAAAAAGATAAGGAAACAACTAGGAAAACATTGAAATAATGGAAATAGGTAGGGAATCTATAGCTAATATAATTGATAACCCAAAAATAAAAATTACTAAATATCAAAAGTAATCTAGGATTGAACCAAGAACTCAAATTGACAAAACACAAGATTGGAAATTGCAATATGGAAAGATTGATATCCATATATCCAAGATCACAATATGAACAAGAGAAAGAAAAATCCAAATGAAAACCACTTTATAACCAAGGACTTATAAAGAGCATGATAAGATCATAAAATTGAAAAGGGAAAAATGAATCTAAGCAAGAAAATTCCCATTTCTTCATATGGACTACTAAATAAAACCAAAATACATCTCTCTCAAGGTTAGAGATTACATCTAGACAAAACTATAATAGTTTCAAACATACCATTGTAACTGGTAAAAATCATTAAATTAACAAAATCTAGTCCCAAAAAAATTTTGAAATAATTTCAACAGAATCCATACCTAAAAATGATCAAAATAATAATACATTCATCATCAATTACACACATAAAATCTTTCAAGATAGTATTCTAAGTATTCAAAACAATAGCCATCAAGTCATAATCATCATCATAAATTATGGAATTAATCAATACAAAACCCATCCCATGAATGGACACAAACCTACAAAGATAAATGAAAAAGGAGATAAGATTACTTATGTTAGAATCCTCATGATGAAAATCCATAATAAAGGAGAGAAAAACAACAAATATCCAAGCAATCAACATAGTCGATCTGCAATCGACTAGCACTTTAATAGGTTTCAATTTTCCATAGCACCTCTCTCAAATCATCAAAGTTTGGGATGAGAAAGAATCATGGAAATTTTAATGAACACTGACAAAAATCATGGAATAGAAAAAAATAACCAATTTCCAAAATAAACATAAAACTAAAATAATCCTTTCCATCTCATGTGTAACTTTCTCGCCCACTCACATAACTCCACACATACTAAAATAATGATGGAGAAAATGCCATAAAATTCACCATACCAAAAATATCTCAAAACCCTCTCATATTAAAATTAAAAATAATCTAAATTAAATGTAATACAAGTAGCAACCACACCATATCATCACAATGTAAGAAAATACATTCTATAAAAATAAATAAACAAACCATAGATCATATGCTATGTCTTTCTTTCAATCAATCCTTAAGAAATCCTACAACATTCAATAATGAGATTAGTGTGCATATATTGAAGATGTGTGTGTGTGTGCGCACGCACGTGCACGTGCCCAAAAGGTACATAATAACATCCAAGCATCTAATCATGTCAAATGTTATCACATAAATCTCCAATAACATGCATAAAACACACATAAATACAAGCATTGCAACTTCATAAAAATTATATATACCAAGTATACCAAAAATATGAGGTGTTACAAAAGGCTTATAGATGATACTGAGAATCAACATTGTAGCTACCTTTGAACCTAGGAATTTTGTTCATGTCTAGTTGTTGAATTTGACTATCCCCTTCAGGCCTTGTAGAAATGTTAACTACCTCCTAGATGTTAGCCATGCTTCTTGTAGTAAGTAATGATTCATCATATGCATCTCATTCATCATGACCCATGTCATGACCATGTCTTCTATGGTGTGACCTGCTATAACTTTGGTGCCCCTTCTCTTTTTATTCTTATCTATATTTCCTTCTTCCACACTTTGATCGAATCCTCTATCATCTCCACATTGTCTACAATGATTACCCCTTCTATTAGAGTCATGTTTCTCTTTTATAGAGCTTAACAATGAAAAAGAAGATGAGGATGGAAAGCTAGGAGACTTATCATAGCTTGCTCTCCTTCTTCAGTTCATTAGTTATTTTATTATTGAGTGGTTGGGAGACCTTGGTCATGAAGTTCCCCTAGTTGTGGGTTCAAATCTCCTTTTTCCTTGGTTACTTGCCAAGATTGAACTTGACCATTGATGGATCATGTTATATCCATCAAAGGGAGGAGGACCTTGATGTTGAGATTTGTCTAGTGGATATTCGGGATGCTTTTCTATTTTTTTTTACTATGTTGTTGGTGATATCAAAAACCCTTTTTCTTTAGGAGCTTCATGAAAAGTGTCTATGAGTCTATCCTTTCAAATTTGAATCTCAATCAATTGATAATCTCTAGAGTGATTATTAGCTATTTAATACTCTTTCAAGCACCAACTTTGTAAATGTTACCATGAACATTGATGAAATGGCCTAATTAGATGAGGATGCTATGTTTCCCTCTAGGTCTCTCCATCACAATTTTTCATCCTAATAAAGGATGAAGGTAAAGTCCAAGTAATAAGGATATGGTGTTTGTAGACCACCTTGAGTTATTGGGGAACCTGCTCTAGATCCTTCGTTATCCTATTATGAGGTCTCATGGAGTTATCTACAAGTGGAGAATAAATTCTATGAGAAGAAGACATCTCTTAGCTTATTTTTGAGTGTACCTTAAATAAATTATCATTATTCTTATTCTTATAATATGTTGTTATGGTCTTATAAGGATCTTTATATGATTTAGCTATCTAAATACTTAGGACATAAATGTCCTTGACAATGATGCTAATGATGAGCAACAAGAGTTCTCTACACCCAACCATACAAATTAAAAGCATTTATGAATCATTTGATTGAATTCCATAGATCTTGGACTAATATTATATTCTAGATAACTAAGTGTTAGATTGTAGTTCGTTATCTTTCTAATCACAACTTATGTTAGTTCACATGGTATGGTTAAGTATGATTGGGGTGTAAGATGAGTTTATTTTTATTATTAAAATATTTAAAATATTAAATGGATAAAGTATTAAAATATTCACTATTAAACTAATTAACTATGAGCATGAAAAAAGTCTATACTATCCTAAGCATTGAGCATCTATTTTCACCTTCTGTAAATATCCTAAACCTATATTAACATCACTGGGTTACGAAGTGTCTACTAGTGGGCATACTAGGTGTCTACTAGTGGGCATACTAAGTATCCACTAGTGGGATTACCAAAAATCAATAAATTCTGCTTAAAGTGATCATACTTAATAACTATTACTAAATAAAATAATTAATTTCTATGTGCTATAAAGTAAAAATTCAGTAGGGATAAATTGTTAAAAAGTAAACTAAACACTTATCCAAGTGGTATAGTGGATAAAATCAATCTTGATTTTATTATCATTCTACATAAATCTCTAGGTACATGATGCCTTGTATAAAATTTCATATAATTGACTCAATCCATGTTGCAAGTACTCATAGGAGAAAAATTTTTACTTTCACAAAGAAAAAGTACAAGAGCTTCTCTACCAGAATGCCCAAAAGTTTCATAAATATGGTTGGTATACACACTTATATAGGTAAAGGATCACACTACATTAACACATATACATTAACACATCAAAGGATGTGTTGACACTTATGCATTGATGGGGCTGCATAGATGCATACTTGTTGATATAACTGACTTATTTACATTTCATCAATTCTATAAGATGGTACCAAACCTTTAAAATCATTATTATTAAAAATATTTTTTAACCTCTTATGTTTTCACATTAACAGAAATGTAGGCTTATATAAAGGATCATTTAACAATTGATTTCGATATGGCAACTCTCTTGAAAGCTTCTCAAAATCTATTCCATACAAAAAAAAAACAAGTCAACAAAACAAAATATGTATACTTTAATTTCCAATAAGAAAAAGATACTAACATGCATAGCCTACTTTTATTTTTAAATAAGTACTTAATAGACTGTTTCGCTATCTATTACACATCAAGTTTCTCTAACACTATAACATTTGTAGCCCACATTAAAAACCACTAGGATTAGATAAAATGGTGGAACTAACACCATTTAGAATCTTCAAGGACTAAGTCCTTGTAGCCCATAAAAGACATTGCCAATATTTAATAGAATCATGACAAATATTTCTTAAGAATAATAAAAGAAAACATGAAATACCACATGCACTTGACCCAAAGAAAATGGTAATTGAGAAGCCTAATAGATGCATGCTAAAAATCATATTCTTGACTTATAAAATACTTCATGTATGACTCATAACTCATAAGAAATCTCACATGTACTCATGAAATAATCTTCATGTGCTCAAGCCAATATAATAGTAAACATCCACTAAAAATTTTTGTATAAAAAATGTTTAGAATATAGACCTCTAGAGATGAGTTTGACTAATTTAAGAAGGAAGAAGATACTTCAAGCTTAGGTTGTTGGCCAACCGGTTTCCCTAAGAATCAACTTCAAATTTCAAGTTTAAAAGGGAGCCCAAAAGCTTCTAGAAAACTAGAGAAATAAGTCCTTAAAAATTAATCCCAAGAGCCTCCAATAGCAGTAGCAAAGTTAGTCTTTTATCCCTTCACAAGGCTAACAAAGACTACTATAACAACCCTCATGCTTAGCCCAAAAGACAAGGTGGAAGTAGCCTTATACAATATCCTCTTTCTCCCTCTCCCCTACTACTCACATCTTAAAGTAGCATATTCTTCCCTCCCTTAGTAAAAGATAAAAATGAGAGCAAACTCATCTCTATTTATAGGATGGCTAAGATACTAAGGATGGGACCAAGACTTGTACACTAAAGTTTAAATAATGGGCAAAGAATAGATAACCAATTCTTCAAAAATGATTTTTTATTTATAGCATCATTAATACGTGACTTGGATATGCAAGATCTTATTAAGACGTGGATATGTGAGAGTGATAATACTCAAGAAATCCATATGTATTCTATTAAATAAGTTCTTTGTCCCTTTTCCAAGCATTAATTTGAAGTGAAAAATTAGCATATTAAAAAATAGATGGTATCATAAACATATCATAAAGCATACATCATCATCCCACATTGAATTTTATTATAGCCCCATATTTTTAGCTTGTTTTCATTGCTTTTCATATTATAAGCTATGAAGATTTTAAATTTATTTTTGGTCTTCTTTCTATTTTTCACATTACCTATAATTTATTTATTAAAAATCTACCATGCTATAATTATAAACCTACCATAGCTCTTATGCTAGAAATTAATGTTTTAATCAAATTAAAGAAAACATGACCCCACAAGCTACTTTTTTAAATCATTTAATGTTAAAATCTCAAAATTTAGTACTTGAATAAAGAAACTACTCATAGATTTATACTCTAAATGTAAAATTGAGTTAATCTGGTAAATTTGAGTGTGATCCAATAACTCTGAAATTTTAATATATTTTAATTATTAAATATTCAATAAATTAAAAATTATAACTGAATACCAAAATAAATCATGGATCCATTTTACATTGATTTTAAAATAGTAGTCTAAAATAATGTTAGACTTTATCATCGTCATTTTTAAATAATCTATATAAACTAAAATAATAAATAATTATAAATAAATAGTAAGCTTACTTATGTCACCCATTTGTCACATAGTCTACATAGTAACATAGAAGCATTAGATATAGACACACTTTAAAACAAGCAAAAGTCTAAGAATGTAATAGAGTAAGAAGGTCACATATACAAATATGAGGTACTACATAACTCCCTCGCTTAAATAGATATACTATTGGGAAACTAAAAATAAAAATGAATAAAGTTCATGCATTTCATCCTCCATTTTTCAAGTAACCTCATGCACTCTATGGCTTTGCCATATGACTGTAACTTGAAATACCTTCCTATTCTGCAACCTACTTACATGACCGTCTAGGATTCTCTCTGGTTATTTTAAAGTTAAAGAGTCTACCTCTACTTGAATATGTTACTAATTCAAGACACGCAATGGATCTAAAATATATTTTCTTAACTTACTTACATTGAAAACATTATGCATGTATGTCAAATAAGAAGAAAAAGCTAATCTATACGTTTTAGGTCCAATAAATTTTAGGACTAACTTTGATCTCTTTACACATCTAATAACCACCTTGATGGATAAAACTTTAAGAAAATCCTCCTCATCTACTTCAATTCTAAGGGTCTTCATCTCTTATTTGCATAACTCTTTTATCTACCTATTGCTTATTTGAGCCTTTTTCTTATAATTCTCATCTTTTGCTTCATGTCTTGAAGTAATTCATTTTTAATTATAACTTTGTCTTCCAACTCACTCCATTAAGAACTCTACACTTTCTTCCATAGAGAACCTTAAAACGGGCTATTCCTTTAGACTTATGATACATATTATTATAGACAAACTAAACCAAGGGTAAGCAGTTCTTCCAACTTGGATTATCAAAAACAAAAGTTCTCAAAAGATCTTATAGTATTTAATTTACTCTTTCTACATCTCCATCTATTTAAGGATGATAAATACTACTTGAATTTAATTTAGTTTCAAACTTATTTTAAAATTATTTCCAAAATTTAAATAAGAATCTTGTATTTCTATCAAAAAAATTTTAGAAAAATTCCACACAAGAAAATGATGTTCTTAATATAGATTTTTTTCTTTTGTTTCTACATCATGTTTTAACTAGAATAAAGGATTATAATTTAGAAAATATGTATACAACTACCAAATAGAATCATTTCTTATTTGAGACTTTCAAAATCCAAAAATGAATTCCATGTTGATTACATTTCATTTGTATTTGGGCACATCGTGAGGACATAGTAAACCTAGTGGATGCTTATGTTCAACTTTGACTTGTTCGCAAGTGAGGCACTTGGCAATAAAGGATGCTACATCTATCTTAATTTCTAGTCATCAAAATTCTAACTTCATGTTTTGATACATTTTATTTCTATTAGCATGCCCTACTATAGGAGGATTATGAAATTCATAGATGAGCTTTTCTCTTAGGATATTACCTTGAGAAAGATATGTTCTATTTTTAAATTGTAAAACTCCATCATTTCTCATAGTAAAAAATTTTACCTATTAGTTTTCTAACATTTGATACTTGAATTTATAACAAAATGAAACATAAATTTGTGCTTTATATATCATAGATGAAATTTGACCTAATTTTTATTTTAACCTTCAAATATCCTATCATAGTTAATGCATGAGCTACCTTATTATCTTTGCCTTTATAATACATAATCTCAAAATTGTAGTTGCTAAGGAATTAAATTCATATTATTTTTCTTAGATTTATNTCTCTTAGGATATTACCTTGAGAAAGATATGTTCTATTTTTAAACTATAAAACTCCATCATTTCTCATAGTAAAACATTTTACCTATTAGTTTTCTAACATTTGANTTGATACCAAATTTTAAGTTCACAGATAATAACACATAATTCCAATTCATGAGTAGGGTAATTCATCTAATGAGTTTTGAGTTGGATGGATCCATAAGTAATTACCCTATTATCTTACATTAAAACATAACCTAGGACTTCCCTTGATGCATTATTGTAGATTACATAAGGCTTGCTAACAATCGATATGACTAATATGGATTCACTTATAAGTAAAGATTTGAGTCTTTCAAAAGATTTTTAACATTTTTCTATCTAATTGAACTACTTATGCTTCCTAAGAAGACCTTTTTATAAAGATTTCATTTTTGAAAAATTAAAGTACCTATAGCATATTTTAGAGTTAGTATTCATGTTTTAGAGTCTATTTATATTCTTTAGCATATTTTTTGAGGCCTCAATACGTAACTATGATGGCACTGTGAGGCATAGTCTATTATAGTATACGAATTGCAAGCTACTATGAGTTTTAGTTTGGTATAATCAATTGTAACTTGGAAATTTCATGTTTCTAAGGTGAGGTAATGAGTTACAAGTCTTTGAAAGTTAGAAGAATATTGTAATAAGTTGTGATTTAAAGAATGTTAGCTATGGTAGATCATAACTAACATAACAATAAAGGAAAAATAATTCAAGTTTTCTCAATACAAGAAAGCTACAAGTCATAGTAGATCACAAGCTATGAAATTCAATATGGATGTAGTTGTAACCACACATAGTTTGAAGAAAATTGATTTTTAAAAAAGTTCACATATTTTAAATGGAAGATCAATAGTCTAAGAAGACCAAGGGTTGTTCCAATGAGTATAAAAGAATATCTTTAGCTAGAAGAAAATTTAAGAGAGACTAAGAAAAAGGGATAAGATGTAAAAGTGAGAGCACTTGAGAGAGGTTGAGAGAATATATTATGAATATTGTATTATATTAAGCTTTATGCTCCAAGTATGAGTAATTGATGAACTAAAAGAGAACATGTGTAGCCTCTAAGATCTTAGAAGGGTTTGGGTTGAGCTTGGCTCCTCATTATTATTTTAATTCTCTATTTTGAGAGTGGAATAATATAGGTAGAGCTTCTTTGATTTCTTGTGCTCTTGTTTCTAAGATAAGTTTTCTTGGAAAAGGTTGTGAAATGGGTCCTTTTAAGATTTGTTAATCTAGATCCTCACCAAAAGTATAAAAATAAGGTTTGGATGTATCCACATCTAGAATTATTAATCTTCATCAAACTTTGAGGAAATTTCGAAGACTTGGTATGCTTTGCACCTACCTAGGGTTTGCAATAAGATTGGTAAAGATTACTTTAATCTTGTAAGTTCAAGTTGCTTTTGTAGTAATTGAGCACCCATTTACTTGAAAGGCTAGGTCTTAAAGTGAATTATATCATAATTTTACTTTGTATTACAGTCTAGTGCCTTTTTTGTGAATTGAAGGAAATTGTTTAAAGATATAATCTTATTTCTTTAAGATTTTAACTTTAGACTTATGAAAGGTATGGCTCATAAGAAGAAGAAAAATAAATATCTTGGAAATGATCTTTAAAATTTAAAAGATTTCTTTAAATATTTTATGTCTAAAATGAAACAAATCATCCCAAGAAATTGGTTAATAAGCATTAAGGTTTTGAAGAAACTTCAAGAAGACTTAAAGAGAAGATTGAAGAAGAAAATCATTTTGCATATATGCAAAGAGAAAAAAGGAGAAGTGATCAAAGAACTACACAAAGAGAAGAGTCAAGAATTCAGATGTATAAATAAAGATTCTCTTTCCATAATGTTAGTGAAAAAAATGATGATTATAGATTTGTAAAGATATTGATGAATTTCTTAAGAGTCCCTCATGTAGATATTCTTATTGTTAAAGGTGTTGAGAGTATAGATTTTTTCCTTTCATGGCTTAGAATTGTAAATGCATATATTCTTATGGAGAAAATTTATGAGTCTATGATTCATATCCTTGAGAGAATACTTGAGGGATTGATAGCCAAATGGTGGGATAAAAATATATCAAGTATTTTGAAGAGAATGGCAAGTCAATCGAGAGTTGGCAACTTATAAAATTTATGCTAAAGAAAAAGTTTGAGAAGAAGTCCTTCTACCATAAAGTTATTAAGAAGCTAAAATTTCTCAAACAAGGAGATCAAGACACAAAGGATTATTATGTTGAATTTTGTAAGGCTTTACAAAAGATTGTTGTTCATTGGACTTAATATGAGCAAGCTTCTAACTATTTTAGTGGTCTAACAATGAAATATCATTAAGAATTGACATTTAATGAGCTTAACACTCTTGATGAAGCTTATGCTTTGTCTCTTAAGGATAAAATTAAAATAACAAAGTTTTGATTAAAGAAGAATAATGATCACAAGAAGAGGAATAAAAAGGATGTTGCTAAAAATTCAAAGAAGTCATATAAGAAGGTATGTGAAGAAAACAAAAGAGAGAAAGGAAGTCTACTTTACCAAAGAAAGTAAGAAGAAGAGAAAGATCTTCAAAATATAAAGAGTAAGACAAAGATTAGTACTATAATAGTTGTGAGTATGACCATAAATAATGGAAGTGCACTAAGCCAAAGATGAATGCATATAAGGGAAAGGAAATTTAGACTATGCAATAGAAGATGTACCTAAATCTTTAATAAACATATGTGAGATTGAGCCTTTGTACATTGTTAAGAAAAGTGAGTTGAATCACTGCACTTTTATTTTGTCATGTTAGTACTAATATTTTAGGACTTTCTATGAACTAAACTTGTTTTTTAGTTGTGGGGGACTTTTCCTTGTTGGTTTTAAGTGTATTAACCATCTTATGGATTACAACTTTGATTTCATTAAAATGAAAAAATCATACATAAAAATGTTAGCTTTTACTTTTTTAAAATCTTCAACTAAGTCATAGGATTTATGTTCATCTCTAACTTCATGTTGAGGTGGGTTTCTTCTAAGTATAGAAGGTTGGTTTGGTTGTCATTAAGTATTTAATTGAGATGATCCCATTTGGTTATTTAGGTTAGTTTGACTAAGAACTCTTTTGTTAGGAGATGTATAAGTTTTATTCCTAGTTTTTTGTTGAGTAGTATTTATAATGTCACTAAGTCTACAATACTGAGTGTTGTGTGGGTTGGGATCACTCACTATGACTAGTCCACATGAAGAAAATTTTTCATTATCCTTTTCATGGGGAATGTTGAGGACCATAATTGGGGCCTTGCCATTTTGTTATTTTTGGAAACTATCACCATATAGAGCTAAGAGTTGTAGGTATATTTTCTTTGAATTTTATCTAGTGTTATGAAGGCAACAATCATCATTATTAATATATATGCTCAATATTTCAATTTCTACATAAACGTTGTTCCTATTTCACTTTTGTTAAACTACTTCATTTAAAAAATTTTGAAGTGAAGTTAATATTGGGATAATTTGGTTCTACTGATCTTTTGTTTGGTTAGGCATTCCATTTAGATTCATGATGGATGGGATTAAATCTTTTGATTGATCATCATTTAAATTGATATTTGGTGGTAAAAGTAAAGAAGAAATTGGGTTTTGAAAATAATTATTTATAAGTTGGGGTATTAGAAAAGATATAGACATTGAAAATAAAATACTATTTGGTGGTAAGGTTTGTAAGGGGAATAGATTAGATTGTATAGGATTACTAATACTAATCATCCCAAATTAAGTTTGAAGTCTATTCATCAAGGTAATTTGTTCTAGTTTGATAGTTTTAGCCATTGCTCCTTGCAATTCTATGATGTTATGATCAGATTTGATGGCATAGGCAAAGAATGGATCAATGGTGAAGAGGTAAGTTGAGAATATTATTAGGTTGAGAGCACATATTATTTGGCATATAAGTTAATTAATAGAGAAATCTTAAATTATAGTCACAGATATTTTTCCAAGGTAGTTTTCTTAAACCTATAAAGTTGCTTGAGGCTAATGCAAGATTAGTAAATTTGTTAAATTGGGATAAAACCTTACTCTTAAAATATAGCCATAAATTAATAGAAGCATTAAAGATCATAAGAAACCATTGTGTGGCATTACTTATAAATGTAGTCACAATGACCCTACATGCTATGTCATTTTTAGTGATATTATGGATGCCTAATAAGGTTTCAAAGCATTCCATATGTTGACATGCATCACTTGTCGAAAATGTAGGATCAAAGAACAAATTAACATTTTGCAAGGACTTAGGGTTGTTATGATAGTTCATAATGTTAAAGTAATTGTTGAATAGGAGAGCCAAGGGTGGATTAGCAATCATCTTAGTTTGAATCCTCCTTAGGATTTAGGTTGAAAAATGTGCAACTAATATTCTTTGTTGACTAAAATGATAGGTAGTAGGTAGATTTGGATCAAGGGTAAGAGGACTCCTAAGAAATGAGTTATAGGAGTTCTTATTCATAAACAAAGAAACTGTAAAATGTAAAATGCTGATAAAATAGATTTGACATAAAAACATAAATCAACTTTTACTCTTGAAATGTAAAATAAACATAAAGTATCTTGCAAAGAATATAAAATAACCTTCCCAAATTCTATGCTAAGGTAAGGACCACCAAACTAAAATAGGAAACTAAAAATCACCCTACTTCTAGCACCAAAAAGAGATGTTATCCAACTTGATGAATCTAATGTTGTAGCACGATGTTGTAGGTGAGCAATGCACCTATGAAATTTATGACCAACAGACCATTAGTGCCATCTACTCATGCAGCGTTGCACCTAACTGAGAATTCTATGCACACCGAATGTGCTTGGAGCTGTTGAAAGACATTCCACACTGATGAGACGCGGCTTACACTAACGATATCACGGCCGACGCGATATCGCATCCCATATCTATAAATAAGAGGCGGCACTCCCCTTATTTCCAAATCCTGGCTAGTGTAGCGAAGCTCTGGCAGATTGATCACTCCAGAGTTAGAATTTTTCCCCATGTGCCCGCAGTAGGAGTCCTAGAGTGAACGGCTCTTTATTCGAGCAACTTGTAAACCTGAACCCAAGTTGTGTACGGCAATAAAGACGAACTTGTTTGGATAAACCTTGCAGCACGTGGTTTCATTTATTGCTTTATTTCCTGCTTTCCTAGTGCGTTCAAGTACGACTTGATTACGAGCGTCTACGGACGTGTACGGCTAGTCAAGGAATCGGCTGCTTGACGCAATGCATGAGTACGACTCAATTACGAGCATTGGATGCTTGGTAACCCAGTAGCGTATTCCAGGATTCTGCGCTTGGTAACTCCCGGGTCTGATGTGTACGGCTAGTTGAGGAATCGGCTGCTCATTGCTAGGCTAGATCGTGTGATAAGTACGACTTAGTTACGAGCACCCACGGGTGTGTACGGCTGGCTAAGGAATCGGCTGCTTATCACACGTAGGCTAAATAGGTGCCTCAGTACGACCACTTCGAGCACTTGCGTTACGTGTGGCGATCCCAGTAACGATTAGCGTTTGGTAAGCTGCAGTTGCATAGTTCAGGGTGTGTCCGGCAAGTGGGAACGGATGCTGACGCTAGTTAATTTAGACTTAGATCTTAGTTAGAGTTAGTTTAGTTTTCTCAACCCTTTCTCCTGGTAGCATAGAAGATAAGCCGAAAATACCAAAAAAATCACATACCTCAGACTTGCTTAACCATACACCGTGACACATACAAGCAAGCCTGGGAAGACAACGAACGATTAACCCCAAGTGTTTCTTGTGGCGTTAAGGCATTTAGTCTGCGGAGTTCGACCGGATCGCGCGTGTACGCTCGTATTCGTATGGTGGAGTGTAGGGGTACCTCGCCACTCATCATTGGCGCCGTTGCCGGGGACTAAGTGTTTTTTCGCCAATTTAACATAAGGGATATCACTCACATCGTTGTGAGCTTAAAACGAACCTTAGGGTTAATCAGTTAATCAAGAACAATAAATAACGGTGAAATTAGCACACCAATAGAAATGGCTTCTTCTCACGAAATCAACTCACCTAAGGACAATACAGGAGAAAGTCAGCATCATACGCATAACCGAGATCAACCATGTCCTCAACAATCTAAGGTCACATATACTCATCCCGATGAGTATGTGCCGGATTTTACCTTTGTTTTCCATCAAGATGAGCAACTGCGGTGGAGAGACATGCAAGGTAACATCGTGTTACCCCCAGATCGATCTGCTCCCAACATGCTTTTCCGTGCCTTGGTACAGATTGGCATGCATGAGCTGTTCGCAGAATACGTTTTGGATGACCATGATACAAGGGATTATCATCCCACAAATGCCCAACGTATTCGGGATGCAAGGCAGGAGAGCCAACATTCACTACTGAAGGGCAAGGTTCCCCACGTCATTAGTGAAATAGGAGAAGAGGAACCCCTCACGATGGGTTTCTTAGAAAATGATGTTCCTCCTCCTCACTCTAGTGAAGAGGTTAGGCATCAGGGCCTTAGATCAACGATACATATTCCAGGCTCTGATCCCCGTGAGCACCAGCTGTTCACGGCAGGAACAATCACTCGCACTAATGACGGACTCGTTGATCGTCACAACGATCGGGGCCGAAGCAGCCGAAGAGAAGGCAAGAAACATCACCATGGTGATGGATCCCCTTCTTCTTCTCCTTCATCTCATCATTCACCCTCTCCTTCCACATCTGGGCGCAGCCACCATGAGCATAACGCGGAGAGTAAAGGTAAAAGAGATGAAATGCCTCGACAGGAAGGTCGAGAGGAGTTAGGACAAGGGCAAGGACGTAGGGAGAATAGGGAACCACAACGTAGACATCACAGACGTCATGAAAGAGATGATCATGACGAACCCCTATTCGCAACCCGAAGTATGCTTGATATTAGAGAGGCAGTTAGGATTCCCACAAGGCATTTAAAAGACAGTAGGATCAAGCGTTTGGATATAAATAATATCCCACGTTTTGAAGGGGGATACAACGCTGATCCTCAACATCATTTACAGGCATTCCACGATGCCTGTGCCTTGCAGAACATAGACAATGAGTGGCAGAAACTCAAGTTGTTCCCAAGGACACTCACTAAAGAAGCAGAAAGCTGGTACCGGTCCTTAGAACCGGAAACCATCAGGAGGTGGAGTACGATGCTTGAATTGTTCAACAACAAATATCAAACGTACTCCAGAGTGTCTAACTTGCGTAAGCAGATCCAAGGCTGGAAACAAGGAGCTCATGAATCCTTGGATGCTGCCATGGCCCGTTACTACACATTGCTACATCGTTGCCCGGGCCATGGGTACGCTAAGCGGGATCAACTTCGCCACCTCGTGGATGGGCTACGAAATGAAACGAGAAGAACTCTTGGGACTTACGCCCAAGGGAGACTCTCCCAACTAAGAGCCCATGAAGTTGAAGTATTGTTGGAACAAGTAGCGCAAGAAGAGGGTGAGCTACGGAAAAGAGAAAGTGCGGAGGAATACAACCGTGATCCCTCCCTTCGTAAGAAGGGAGTGAAATTCTGTGATGAGGAGGATGAGTCACCACTCGAAGAGTTGGTGAACAGGAAAACTGTGCCGATCCAAAAGTTAACAACGGAGGTATCGGCTAAGGTAGACCAAATGTGGGATTCCTTAGACTCACGAATAGAAACAGTCCTGAAAATTGTAGAAGAGTCTAAGGATGAGCAAAGTAGTGATAAAAGCAAAGACAAGCGGAGAAACTTTAACCCTGCACATAACAAGGGTAAGGGAAAAATCTCTAACTCCGATGAGGCTGAAAATTCTGATTCAGACAATGACGGTGGATGTGAGGTCTGCTATTATGACCATCCTAAGGGATGTTGTCCAATTATCTCACATCTGCAGGAGTCTGGGGTGTATGCATTAAATCCAAGACTTAATCAACGGCAAACACCCAGAAGGTTACCTTATCCACAAGGTAACCCGAGGCAGTTCCACCAACCCTTGACGTATTATCCAAGTGGAACACCTCCGCAGCCCATCGAGCAACATCAGCAGTGGCAATACCCACAGTCATGGGGGATGCCACAGCCAACACATCGATACCCTTACCGGCAGCCTGATCCTTATGGTTATTATGTGCAGCAGCCAGTTTCTCCAGGTGACGCTATGAGTCACACTCCACGCCGTCACTACTACGCTCGGGAGTACTTCAGAAGGACTCCTTCTCCTCCGGGAGACATTCCACATTCTGTCCATCCTCTAACTCCACCCGCACCTTTTCCTCAAGTAGTTCCCATAACACCTCCTGCTCCAACAATGCAAGGGGAATTACCTACCCAACCGCAGCAACGTCACGCCGCGAGATCTGTAAATATTCAGAGTGTAAATATCCAACCGGACACTAGTTCTGGCGATAACTGTACAAAAAGGAGACCCTTTTTCAGAACTAGGAGCCCGGATAGGCTCTCGCAACAACAAGCGGACGGGTATATGTATAGGCCTCTAACTACTAACACTTCGGAGCACCCTTCAGTCCAAGGGAATGTAACGCATACGGTTATGCTAACACATACCGTAACTGACTGGATCAAGGTAGGCCACCTTCCCAGGAAACTAACTGACCCTGGGAGTCCCTTTATTCATTTGCAGATCGCTGGGAATGCGCCACATCGAGCTCTTCTTGACTCAGGTTCCGGAGTCAACTTAATTTCGCGAAAGATGTATCACGCCTGGAACCTGCCCCAACTTAAGAAGAGCAACATTCAACTGGAGCTGGCAGACCAGTCCATTGCCATCCCATTGGGTTTGGTGGAGGACGTTATCACCACTGTGTGTGGTTGGTCCTACCCAGCAGACTTCCTAGTGATCGATGTTAACAACAACGAAGGGGACTTCCCAATTATAATGGGAAGGGCATGGCTAAGCACAGTAGATGCATGCCTTAGGATCCGTGATCTTTCCTTGGAAATCTCCAAGATAAACATATGTGGAAAGATCGAGAAGAGGATAGTTCCATGCATCACATACAGTGATTCATCGGGTGATGACACGGAGGAAATGTCTCCATGTCACAGGTGTGCCCAGGAAACTCTGCAACAAAGATGCCTGTATGTAGCAACCACACAAGAAGTAGTAGACACCCCGTGGTTGACAGCTTCTCATAAGAGCAAACAAATATGCATGGAACGAACTGAGGAAACTCATGCCAACAACCGTGGCATAGATACACTGGAACGTGAGCGTCGCCAACTTCCAACCCTGAATTTAAGATCATCAATTTGGAGAAGTTGGGCACTGCTTAGAAATTCAAATAGGCGCTCACTACTTCGGATCTCTCCCTCACAACTCAGTCATGGGGGAGATGGCCACCTATGCTAATCATATGGGGCCCTCAGTTCTTTTTCAGTTTTTGTTTTACACGTTTTTGTTTTACAACGTTTTTGTTTTTCACATTTTTGTTTTACAAATTTCTTTAACTTTTCTTATTTTTGTTTTACAACATCGTTATATTTTTCCATCTTTTTGTGTGAGCGTGTGTGTGTGTCATCCATCAAGTAAATTCGTCACCCAATAAGTGTTCGGGCCGATGGGATGAACTGTTTTTCATTGATTGCTAATGTTTGGTTTTTACCTTTAAGTTACATTGTTGATACTAAGGTATGTTCTTTTGATATGGCAGGCAATGAGACCACTTCATCCATCCATCCATCAAGTCTATGGTTTCCTTTGGCTTGGAAATGTACAGTTCCCTTCTAATAAGAACTTTAATGAACCAGTGACTGGGTATTTCTCAAACTAAGGAAGGACTCAAGGATTTGAAACGGGTGTGACTTCAAAGGGAACTTGATGCTCTTGTGTTGGTCATTCACTTAGATGCTTGGATGTTTTCTTCTTGGGTTTTGTTACCGTTCCGATGTAACCCAATAATCGGAAGCTGAGACAATAAAAATAAAGAAGTCTTTGCATGGTGTGGTCCCCATGCATAAAAACACAAAACAAAAAAAAAAGGAAGACAAAATGGAAAAAAATGGAAAAG
>MNCI01016622.1:0-45197 GCA_015680685.1 Gnetum montanum | reverse complement strand
TAGCATAGAAGATAAGCCGAAAATACCAAAAAAATCACATACCTCAGACTTGCTTAACCATACACCGTGACACATACAAGCAAGCCTGGGAAGACAACGAATGATTAACCCCAAGTGTTTCTTGTGGCGTTAAGGCATTTAGTCTGTGGAGTTCGACCGGATCGCGCGTGTACGCTCGTTTCGTATGGTTGAGTGTAGGGGTACCTCGCCACTCATCACACACACTACATTTTAAGCACCATTTCCACACTATATGACAATAGAATTAAGTTCATCAAAAAATAGTACACATGGAGCTACCTACAAGCTTTGTCAAATATTTCTCTAATATTTGCCTCTCTCTCTCTCTCTAAACTGCATTATTAGCAACTTTGTATCCTTGATGCTTATGAAATTGGCCTCATGCATGTTGTCTTTATTATTGTATTTTTCCCTAAAGAAAAAGACAATTCCAAGTTTTCTATTAAGAAGAATAATCAAACTCTCTATTTTGTTTCAGTTAATCTCAAAATGTAGAAATGGAAGAAGCTGAGTTTTTCACTAATGCTTATGGATAAGGCACAACTCAAACTAGAAATTTTCCTAGGTTCAACATTGAACAAAATGGATGTCTAATTAATTTGAATTTTTTTTATTTATATTTATATATTTATATTTTTAAATTTTATTTTTTTTTTTGAATATTTAAGACTAGTGACATATGACCAAAAGCCCATAAGATATGGCCATTCCAACCACATGAGACATTCCTCACAAAATTAAAGGAATCAATGTTAAAGAGGTTAAGAGGAAATACGTATAAAAGTCTCATAATTCATTTAAAATTACCTTTAGAGAGAGAGAGAGAGAGAGAGAGAGAGAGAGATTTCAAGGCCTTAGGTGTTACATGGAAATTATTGTATTCAAACACATTTGTCATTTACATTATTAGAACCTGAGTTCATGATCATGAGATCATGTATCTATGACTCAATGATATAAAAACATATCAAGTCATGGCCCCATGGAAAGCATGGGAATGTTGATATCAACAATTTGCCATATCATATGGATTAAAATTAAAATTGTGACCTTGCAAGATGTTTTCTCTTATGGATACACCACTGGTCAACCACTCATAAAAATTAGATAATGTTCCTATTATAAAATTCTTCCATTATTATCCATTGATAGGTTTCTATTGTTTTTTAATTTTATGTAAAACTCATGCATTATTGCTAATTCTAAAATTTTATGAATATTTTATTCACAAACAATAACTATGGCTACAATATGATAATTTGTATCGAATTGCTTTCGAAAGAACAAATATTACAATAAGTAGCAAATGCATTTGCAAATTTTTTAAAAAAAATTATTTGTGGATACACGAAATATGTGTACTAACTTAGAAGATCTTTATTCTTAGAATCTATGCTTTAGCTTTGATCCATACTTCAATACAAAAATGTAGAAGTCAAGATATCAATGAAAAGATAATTAGACTAGTTCATTGTCTTCTACTACATAAGCTACATCAAAATTTTAAAAAATTAATAGAATTAATTATAGAACATTCTTCATATGTCTAAATATTCTCTAATTTGAATATTCAGAATAGTGGTAAAAATGATTTTGAAAACATGCATTTTCTAACAAACTAAAAATTATGGGAACAACTATAACGTGCAATTTTGAATTATTGGGCTAAGATCATAATTCCTAGAGGGATTTACAATGATAAATTTGAACTTTTCATGTATTACAATCAACTTGAGGGTGAGGCATGCCAAAATGCCAATTCATAACATTGAAAGTCCATCCCTCTTTGCGGCATCTCTTATTGTTCATTTCTAAAAGTTAATGAATATACTTTAGAGATTTTCTGTGCAAAAGTGGCCATGCCTGTATTTTTTTTGGATCAAATGTATTTTCTATTATTTCATTCACATAGAATGCAATGGCTATTTTGTCTATTTCGTTATACTTCTTTTCAATTTGTTTTATTCTTAGTCTAGTCTCAACTCTTCCACAACTATCTTTTTTTCTAGGGGATGTTTTTTTTTTTCTTTTAAAATTCACTATTTTACATGTTTCTATTTGAACACTAGGAAATTTTGTTTCTAAAGATTTGTAAGCCATGGAAAACATTTGTTCACTTATGATTGTTTTCATAAATTCTTTGAAGTGCATTTTAATTTGAATAGCATTTATCCAAAACAATTTATTCATTTATTTGAGATACATTCAGGAATCTGATGGAACAATACCTTTGGAATGTATTGATCAAAAGTTGTCATTTATAGATTTGCCAATGATAGTCTACTAGGTGAGCAAGTATTTCCTCTTAGAAACATTTTGTTTTGAATAATCATTTATTTGCAAGCTTGGTAGTAATTTTTTATGCCAACTCTCTCATGCTAAGGATGAGGCCATGACTAATAAGTTTTAATCCCATGAAAATTAAAATCTTATAGGTTTTCTAACTATGCAAATTATTTGTGATGGTTTTTATAACAATTGGAGATCATTGTACATGGATGGTTTTTTATGTTCATAAAAGTTAGTAACTCCCTGTAGGTATTTAAACAGGCAAACCAAATGAAAGAGACAAGAAATATTTCAAATGAAGTTTAGTTATATGACAACATGCTAAACATGTTTTGGGTCGTACGAAAGCCTGTCTCAAACGTTAATTCATGATTCTTAAATACGAATTTAAATTATTAAAATAACATTCCAAGATCATGATGAAACTTAAGAAAGCTCCTTATGGGTAGTAATATGATATAATAAATAAGTGGAAAAATATTCTACCAACGATGTGTCTATTTTTGGTTTTCGTCTGAGTGGGACCACTCCGTATCTACTAAATGGTAAATCCGAAATGCGTGCAGGGCGTTAGAGACACTGGCAGAATTTCACAGTAATGCTCAATTACTGAATCAGACTGGCGTCAAACTTAGCATTAGGCAAAAATATAATAGTAATTGCCCATTCACGGTGGTCGTTCCTCTGAACTTCCATGTAAACTGTGGGTAGAAATGGTTAAATTAGCACACGGAAACTCCTTATCCTAGCTCTGGCTGTAATCCCAGCAGCCATTGCCCTGCACGTCATGACTTAAAACCGCAGTAGCTAAAATTATAGTGCTAACCGTTCTGTGAGGCTGCCTGTATGTCCTTTTGTTACTAAAAGTACGTGGTTTCGGTTTTACATCGCCACCCTCGTCGGCAGCACACAGACATGGCCCGCGTCTCACTCGCCTTCCTGGTGGTGCCAGTGGCAGGATAACCAATTCTGCCATCTCTGTTGCTGAATGAATGATGCAGGTTGAATCCAGGACTATGAGCCGGGTGGGTGCCATAGTCAACATAGGCACTGTACAAGGATGCGAAGGGGTCCGTGAGGCTGGTGTTTCCCCGTGAACCTCCGGATGCAGGAGAGCTGTGCCGCGCGTCACTGGCGGAGGTGGTGGAATGGATCTGGAGCACCGCGGACGCTGAGCACGTGCAGTCGACAGTAGATGCCTTGGAGTTGTTGCATGGATGGCCACACTTCACTGTGCACGGTTTGTTCATGTGGTAGACGTGCATGCATTGATCGGGTTGGACTACGAAACTTTGGATGGTGATAAGACATTGCATCGCTATTGCTTCTTGTTGTCAACGTCATCCACACTTTATGGATTTGAACTTTGAAGCATTTGAAGCATTATTTTTATTATCGTTGTTGCTACATTTGCAGAAGTTCATGTCTTTCTGTGTGTTTTTGACTTCTTGCAATTAAGGTTATACATAATCTGAAAAACAGAAGAATAATGTAAAAAAAGTTTAATATTCTTTGTTTACAGCGGTTTTGCTTTCACTTTCGTAGTTTTTGTGTAGGTTCCAACGGGAGTGGAAGGAACAAAAGGTCAGTCCTTGAGACTCTCATGCTTTTTAGCTTCATTTTACCATGCTTTTGTCTTAATTACACATTTCTGTCAAATGGCCTGTACCTCTATTGAGAGGGTTTTGTTTTCTTTGGCTAGGTGGCTCATGTCTTGGTTGACTCATATTAATTGATCTTGAAGATATTGAATGCTTTCTTTAAAGACATTCTTTTGGTATTCAATGTTGATAAACTAACCATTTTCTGCAATTATTTGCTTATTTTCTTCTTGTAGGGCAGTAAGTGCCTTAGCATGTGCATAAGTTTGTGCTTCAACCACTAAGGCATCTCACACCACCTTCTTCTTCTCATGTTCCATCTTTGTGTTGTGTTAAATAAGGCGATTAATGTGTTCAGTTCTGAACTAATCTAATTGGTCAGGCAAAATAAATTAAGTGGGATCTCCCTTTTCTACCCTTAGGATTGCAAGCTCTTCTTGTAATCTACAAACTACATTTTCAACATGATGCACCATAATTTTTGCCATGACCAATTTTCCTTTGATGGTTATGAGATCATACTAAACTACAATGATATCGCTTGGGGTATCAAAGATATTTTGCATAACTTGCTTGGTCTACAGTAGTCTGTCAAGTACATCTTCTTGTTCTGCAAGAATCATCAAGGTACTAGCTAACATTTGAGCATCTCCAACTCCAAAAAGATCAGGTAGTGGAACAATATGGACATTAAAAGATTCTTTGATGTGATCTATGATCACTTCTATGGCTCCCATTGCATCCTCATGCTGCATAACCATGACCGTGGCTCCCTCTCTAGTCTCAAGCATCACTTAGAACGGTGCAACATTCCCATAAATCTATTGTGACCATTTTTCCCTCCTCCTAACTATAAGGAGATTTGATCACTAGCAAGATCTATTGAGATTGTTCCCCTAATTACATCATCAATTACTTTATAGAGGTTGTCTCCTTCATGTGTTCTCCAGTTGATAGTAAATACAATCTACTGCAGATGACTCATTAATGACCTATAATCTTGCGACGGAAACAATGAAACCTATTGTTATTGTTCTTGCTATTGTTGCTATTACTGTTGCTAATCAATTGGTTGTTGGGTAGTGGGTCCTACTTGCTACTATTAAATAGTAGTTTGGATTGTTTTAGCAAGATTTGAGCTTATTACTCCCCTAGTACCTGCTTGTTTCTCCATCTGATCTTTCTTTGGAAACATTGGCTTTGACATCTCATCATAGGAGGCATTTGGTGCTTTTCTCAAAACCTCATTTGTGTAGCTTGAGATGCCTACCTATTTCTACAATTTCTTGATAAGACAAGGGAATGATAGTGTAGGTTTCCCTACCTTCTTCTCTTCAAATCATTGCTGGATTTCTAAGAAGTAAAGATGGACAATGTTGACATTGAACTTTTTCATCAAAATGGCACTTCCTCTAGCTGCATATGTAGATATTTTGTCTAGTCTTTCTATAAGAAATAGGTGATAGGTCCCGATCTTGAAATAAATTTTCTCTTCAGCAATCAGTTCACTGTATTCTTTGTCGTCCTTACCATAGGCTTTGTGTAGCCATAATCTTTTAGCACTAGTATTAGACCTTGTTGAGATTAATGTAGCATTAGCCCTTTCTTTGGATAGATTGATAGCTTTGGCTATTGTCTTAATGGAATATGGCACAAAAATTCCTTCAATTTTCCCGTGGCATCTACTTGCCTTTTTTGCCAAAATTAGAGTGTCTCTCCTAAGTACTAGTCTTTACTTGTTGTTAAGGTGAAGTAACAAGGGAGATGATTAGAGTTGTGTCTTGATAGCATTTGGGAAAAACTCTATGAATGGGCCAAAATTAAGTTCCACAATCATTGTGTACATGATGGATTTCGCCTAAATGACTTGGATGCATTCAAGTGATAGCATGAGTTACTATCCTTGTTCTGGGACTTGTGGTGCCTCAGCCTCTACTTGGGTAGATTACTCGATAGTAAGTGTCTGTTGATGAATGTTAAATGATTAAGCTTCCTACCCTACTTGTTCTACTGGTGGATTTTGTTCTCTTGTGCGGCCTCTCCCTTGGCCTATTGGTCTTTTGATTCCTCATTCTGAGGATCCTCCTTTTGATATCCTTTTTGCTACCATATGTAATTAATAAGGGTTAAAGATCATTAAAATATTCATATTATTTTGTGTAAGTCTTTACCTTACTCATACCTTTTGTTAGATTAAGTGATTACTATACTATGATTACAAAGTTAGAGAAAATTGCAAAAAGAAACCCTTTGGGTATTATGTTCTTAGTTTCCATAACCTCTTACTTATTATCTTTTTGGCTCATAGTGCCTTTGAATTGGTTAGAATGGTCTAGTAGGGGAATTTATTAAGTTTTTCTAGCTTAAGTATACTAATTTAATAATGATATTCCTTATGGTTTAGCTTTCTTACTCTTATACTATCTTCCAAAGTTAGGTAATGTTTTGAAACATTTGGCTTAGATTTTCCTTGATATCACCCCCCACCTCCCTTCCCATGACTCAGGTGAGCACTTTGGGATTAAATAGATTCAAAAATTATGAAAATGGGAGCTATAGGAAACAAGATATGGCTTGGGGATTTTGGTAGATCACAGCTCAAAAGAAGAAAATCAAAAAATCCTCTTAGAGCAAATGATGAGAATGAAACAAATTGATAACTTCCCATGGCTATATATAGAATTTTTGCAGCACAACATCATTGATCCATCATCGAAAAAATGATGTATGAGGATCTCATACATCGTAGCAATGATGTCACTACAAAAATTTTCAATTTTCTAATGTTGTTTCTGAGGGGAAATGAGTCAAACTAAATGGTAGGAAGATAATAGGAATTCCTAGAGGATCTTGCAATAGTCATGATGTTTAGAATTCAAAAATTGGACATTTAAACTTCATACAAAAGGAATTTTACACTATGAAATGTTATTAAGTTTTTATAGGATGGATGAAATGGGTAATGAATTCTTAGTGTTTGAATGGACTAATGGGGTTGGTAAGGGAATTTTTTTTTGACATTTATGGTGTTTGGAAGGCATAATATGATATGGAATTCCTTGACAAGTATGAAATACAAAATTTCTACAAGTGGATCCTCTCCAAAGTAAGCTCCAACCCTTAATGCCCTCGTATAATCACATCCCAAAGTGTCCTTCAACACTCAAGGAGTTAAATGTAGTACATACTTGTCTAGAAAGACACACATGTTAGTATCACAATGTTCGGAAAATGATGCTATGCTATATAAAACCATAAGATATGATTAATTAGACAATGAGATGAGATGCTCTTAGCAAGAATTGCAAAGATCGAGATGTGAGGTGTCTTACCATACCCATAATGAATCCTTTTGTGTTATTAGTGGTTAAACTAATCATTACCCTTTCTTTCCAAGATTCAATCCAAGACCAAATCATCATCTAGTAACATTGCATTGTTTCATCTCTTTGATTCACAACCATAAGACTATGATTGTTGCAAGGAGTATCATCACTTAGCATTTTGTCCAAGGAAGAAGTTTATTTATTACACTTTTTATTTATTTTTCTAGATTTCTGAGAAGATGCCTATCCTCAAGCATGGGTAACATGTCTTTCTAGTCAAACCTCCAAAAATTTATTTTGTGCATAAATTTTTTTTTTTACTGTGTTGACCTTACCAAAGAATTACCTTCAGGCATGGATAACACATCTTTCTAGTAACATTGACAAGTGGCGAGGTACCCCTACATTCAACCATACGAATACGAGTATTCATGCACGATCCAGTAGAACTTTATAGATGGGCTAGTTGTGGTATCTAGATAGTTACATGTTGATCACAGTTCACTGCCTTCCCACCTAGACTAGTATTTGCTTTATCATGTATGGTTTAGTCCAGAGTGAGGTGTATGATGTGGTCCTAGACTAGTGCTACTCCTAGAGGCAACGGAAAATAACTTTGTTTAAGTTAAGAGGGAAAGGGAGAAGAGAATCTAAGCTAACCTAAGTATGATGAGCATCCGTCCTTAATCATCCATACACATCTTGGACCTCGTGTACTACTTCTAAGATTACCAAGCATATATTACTTCAGTGCTTCTAGATACACTACTAGGTTACCAAGTAGTCACACTTAAATACTCATGATTAAGTCGTACTCATTCCGCGTTTAATAAGAATGATAGGAGATGAAGGTACAGAAATATTAATTAAGAAAACAATAAATAACAATAACAAGTAAGCAATTAAAACTAAGTGAATGCTGCAATGATGAAGTAATTTTGATCTTTATTATTGGTCATGTGCGTGTCCAAGTACCTAACACTCGAATAAAGGATCTGTACAATTTCAATCATCACATTGCGGGCATGCACTGGGGAAAGAGTTGAGATGAACTAAAAAATGACAAAAAGACTCTACTCTAACACTAAACTAACTCTAGAACTTACTCTCTTCCTATGTGCCCCAATGTGTATTTATAGGCTTACACAGGAGTCACGATATCGTGTATCCAATATTGTTGTCCTGGACATGATATCGCATACTCGATATTAGGGGTTCTATATCGAGGGTTCGATATTAGGGGTATGATGTCAAGGGTCTGACATCAAGGGTTCGATGTCAAGGGTCTGACGTCAAGGGTCCAATATTAGCACCTGACAAACCACGATTCATCATACCCCCATGACTGAATAACAACTCATCCTTGAGTCAAAGAAAGTGAGGAACAAGTTCATTTAATTACAAATAGGGGATAGGTATGAGATTATTGAATGATCATGAACTGTTTCATGCCGCAATGTGGAACTAAAAAACATTTGGACATAGACACAAAAGACAAAAGACAAAACTTGTGGAACTCATGGGATTCCCAATGGTAGTGGCTCCTCCATGGGTGCCTTTCCTTGTCCCACGCTCCAAGTTTATGAGATTGATACTATTGAAGAAGCACCTAATGTTTCTCCTCTTCTATGCTGATGTTCCAATGTTTGATGGAGTCAGTACTTCCCATGGACATGGAAGCTATGGGAACACTTGATTGGCCTTGACATGCCATGTTGCAAATAGCCATCATTCCTCTTCATAGGCTCAGGCCCTAACCTCTCCACCTTTTTCTTGGTCAAATTATGTGATGACAAGATTTCCCTGATGGATGTTGAATGATTGTGCCTCCTATTTTGCATGTTTTTCATGAGGTCCTTAGCCTCTACCTCCCCCTAGGCATTCAACTGCACCTTGAGAAGGTCCTCGTTGTCCTCTTTTAGGGGCCATATATAATCACACACAAAGATCAATTCTTAGTAAGGTTATTGAAAGAAGTTTAATTATTTCATACTTTACACATTTCCTTTAATAAATGTTGAATTGTTTGCTTAGTGTGATTTTAGAGTTAGAAATTTTTCAAGGAAGTTTCCCTAAAAGTTTAATGTCAGACCTAGTTTGTTTAGGTGACACATAAAAGGACCTATAATGGTTTTGAGGAACGTTTGATAAAATGATGACAAAGAAAAGAATAGATTTTGAAATGAAGTACTTGGAGGGTATAAAATGATGTGGTGGTGTGCAACAAGTACAAATTACCAAATTCACACAAGTGGATCCTCCCCAAAGCAGCTTCCAACCTATAATTCCCTTGCGTAACCACACCTTAAATTGTTTGTAGGCACTAGAGGGGTTAAATGTAATCCACAACAATTTCACAAAACACACACATGTAGATACCACCGTGATGAGGTATGAATTTAATGCTACATAAGACATGGGTCACAAATACATGAATAGTAGATTTGGCAATAAAGTACTTGGAGGATTTAAAATGATGTGGTGGTGTGCAACAAGTACAAATTACAAAAGTCACACAAGTGGATCCTCCCCAAAGCAGCTTCCAACCTATAATGCCCTTGCGTAACCACACCTTAAAATGTTTGTAGCCACTATAAGGGTTAAATGTAATCCACACCAATTCCACAAAACACACACATGTAGATACCATTGTGATGAGGTATGAATTTAATGCTACACAAGACACGGGTCATAAATACATGAACAGTGAGATGGGATGAATTGTAGAAGGGATTGCAGAGATTGGGACATGAGGTAACTGACCTAGGGCACAATGAATCTTGAGTGTAGACATGATTAATGTGTCATTAGCCCATCACTCCAAAATCAAGACCAAGTCCATTCCTTCGATCAATGACATCGCATTGTTTTATTTAATGATGGACAACCATAAGAGCATCATGGCAACAAGGTGTATAATCACTTGGCATTTTGTTCAAGGGAGGAGTGATTTGAAATTTCTTTGTCGCATATTTACTTTTATCTAGCCACTTTAGCACTTTTTTTATGCATAATCTAGAGAAGTTGCCTACCTTCAGGCATGGGTGCATGTCTTTCTAGTGTGATCCCCCAGAATTGTATTGGGTTTCTTTATTAAGTGTCTTTATTACTCTTACTCCCATTTTTTGTTACTTCTACAAGGATCTTAGTACAACCAAGCTACATGATAACTCCTACAAATGTCATGAAAGAGAATCCAAAAGTCCCCTTGATGTTATAACTTTGGTCATTCCTACTTAATCCATCATTTTTCACTCTGGGCATAATGAGCACAAAATTACTTTTAACTTTTCATGATGACAACAATATCATCGTACCCGGAGTAGAACCTCTTATTAATAGAATAGTTGGGTGGATGTGGTGAGCTCGCTATCTAGATAATTAGTCACCTGAGACTTGATAGCATAGAACAACACCTCGACCAACAAGTCACATGAGTGTTTTATTTATAGATGAGATTACTCATAAAAATATAAAAAGATAAAACAATAAATAAAAAGATAAAGAAACAAATTAAAAGATAAAACAACAAATTAAAAGATGAAAAACTAGAAAAAAATTGTAAAATTAGAAAAAAAAAAGGAAAAACATTTATTAATTCTATTTGTTAGAATGGGGGATATCCCCCATATCTAAAATTTTGATCATAGTGAGAATTAATAAATGGAATGGTTGGATCCATGCATTTTGAAAATATTGGGACCTAGTCATATCTAAGCCATTGAGTGTCTTTTGATGTGGTGGTTGGAATGTATCCAAATTGGGGTTCACACACTTGATTGAAGTTGACATAGTGGGGCAAGTTAGAAGATGAGTTTAATTGATACGGAGTTGACCCACTATGGCACCCTTGACCATAAGATGGTATCCAAGGATTGATATGTCTTCCTACCTAGCTATATTCTTTAGGGCACATGGTTGTTGGAGTATGAATTGGTGGCCTTGATAAAGTAACATGAGGTGTTGAGTTCGAGGAGAAAGATGCACCATAGTGTTGATCTTTTGCTGAGTGGGAGGATGCAGTGGTCTTGGAACTATGTTGTCCTTTTCTACGGTCATGCCTAAAGAAAGGATGCTTTCCACATTGTGAAGGATTTCCACTATGGTTGACAGTAGTAGCACAAGTAACGTTGGTGGGTTGGTGCGGTGGTGCAAAACCTTTTGGTACTATTGGTGGCAATGCAGAAGAAGGTGAAGGCTGAGAATATTGAGAGTAAGCAGAAGTATAAGGAACATGAGGTGGTGATCTTGTTGGAAAGGACATGGGCTGATAGTACTTAGGAGAATAATAACAAGGTGGTGAGATAGAAGATGTTGATCCAGTTGGGGAAATAGGATGTTGAACCTAATAAGAGCTTAGGTTTGGATGATATGAAGGGTGTGACCAATTTGAGGGTGGCCTCCCCCACAACTGGAATTTTTGCCATTGTGATTGAACACAGTATTTTTGTATGAACTCTAGATGTAACATTCTTCCCCAATGCTCATGTAAATGAACCAAGATTGGGCATTAACCTTTGGGGTGATCATACAGCAAATGTTACATTGATACGTATGATTAGTAGTTGAGTTCTTATTCTCTTCAACCCTTCTTTCCAATTGTCTAAGGATGTTCTGTCTTGTTTCTTGGTTTGTCATGGTTCTACCTCTAATAATGTTGGCATATTCTCCACATTTTTCATGTATCCATTTCATCATCTTATTGATCTTTGCCTCAATTTCATCTAGTGATTGTAGTATTGGAAAAGATGATTCCACCTCCTTGAGGTGAGTTGATTTCTCCTCTTCATGAGCATGGACCTTTCTAATTCAAGATTTTGGTCCTATTGAGATCTTTCAACTTTTTCCCATTTAGCCATTTCTCCTTCTTCTTTTGCTACATGCTTAATAAGCTCTTGGAATTGATGGGTTCATTCTTCGTATAGTTAACCTGGGGCATACATCCCTAGGGTCTCCCTTGTTTCATTATGGAGCCCAGCCATGATGTGATACATTAGCCTCTCCTTGGAGAATCCATGGCCTAGGCAATTTTTTAACAATGCATAATATATTTCTAAGGCCATGTCCAAGGGTTCATGTTGCACTTGTTTCACTCTTGGATTTGTTTCCTCAAGGCTGACACTCTGGCATAGGTTTGATATCTTTAATTGAAGAGTTATACCATCATTGGCCAACATAGAATTGATTTTGGTCTTAAGGACCTATACCATATTTTTGCTTGGCCAAGGAGTGTTGTAGGAAAGATTTTAAGCTTTTGCCACCCATTATCAATATTGTTCCATACATAGGCATTATGGAAGGCTTGTAAATGATGTTGCAAATCCAAATCATAGCCTCCTGAAAATTTGGAAAAGTTGTTTAAATCAAGCCTAGGTAGAAAAATTTTCTTATGATGCCTATGGGATATTCAAACAACCTCTTGTACATGCATTAGGCTCTTAGTGGCCAGCAAGGGTTCATCATCACTAGCTAGGTTATGAGTTCATGAGTTGGGATGATGTTTTCTTCGTTTATGAACATAGAAGACCCCTACATAAGATTGAGTACTCCAAACTCTATCTTCATCATCATATAATTCATTGGTTCTCCAATGAATTACCTTACTAGTTGTTACATTATCATAGTCTTGTGAGAGAGGCATTATTGTGAATTTGTGTGTGTCTTATTTGCAATTACTTTTTCTGAAATATATATCATCAATACTTTGTTACAAATATCTTGTATGATATAATTAATCTAAATAACTAGCACTGTCCCTAGCAACAGCGCCAATGATGAGTAGAGAGGTACCCCTACATTCAACCATACAAATATGAGCATTCACACATGATCTAGTCGAACTTCATAGATGGGCTAGTTGTGGTATCTAGATAGTTACACATTAATTTCAATTCACTATCTTCCCACATGGACTAGTATTTGCTTTGTCACGTATCATTTAGTCTAGAGTGAGGTGTATGATATGGTCCTACACTAGTGCTAATCCTAGAGGCAATGGAAAATAACTTTGTTTAAGCTAAGAGGGAAAAGGTGAAGAGAATCTAAGCTAGCCTAAGTGCAATGAGCATCTGTCCTTAATCATCCGTACACATCTTGGACCTCGTGCACTACTTCTGAGATTACCAAGCGTATATTACTTGAGCGCTCCTAGATACGCTACTAGGTTACCAAGTAGTCACACTTAAATGTTCGTGATTAAGTCATAATCATTCCGCATTTAATAACAGGGATAGGAGATGAAGGTAAAGAAATATTAATTAAGAAAACAATAAATAACAACAACAAGTAAGCAATTAAAACTAAGTGAATGCTACAATGATGAAGTAATCTCAATCTTTATTTCCGATCATGCATGTGTCCAAGTACGTCACACTCGAATAAAGGTTCTATACAATTACAATCATCACACTGTGAGCATGCACTGGGGAAAGAGTTGAGATGAACAAAAAAATGACAAAAAGACTCTACTCTAATACTAAACTGACTATAAAACTTACTCTCTTCCTGTGTGCCCAAATGTGTATTTATAGGCTTACTTACGAGTCATGATATCATGTATCCGATATTGTTACCCAGGCCACAATATTGCATCCCTGATGTTGGGGGTCCGATATCAGGGGCCTGATGTCAAGGGTTTGATGTCAAGGATCTGATGTCAAGGGTTTGATGTTAAGGGTCCGATATCAGCACCTGACAAACCACGATTCATCAAACATGGTAAGGCAACACTTATTATACTCATACTTCCATGTTTTGTTAAATCTACAAGGATATTATTACAACCTTAGCAACATTATAAACCAAAAAAAAAAGTAATCCAAGAGATTCCACAAATCCCTTTGATGCCACACCCTTCACATTCCCACTTGGTTTTTCACTTTCTATCAAGGCATAATCATCACAAGTTTTTTCTTAATTATATTAGAAAAACAGTATCATTATGGCCATGGTAAGAACCTCTTACTACTTGAAATGGATGAATGAATGTTGTTTTCTCATTGTATAAATAATTAGTCCCATATGACTTGATGACATACAGAAATATTCACCTTATTGGACTACGTCTTGACTTTTTCTTGGTGTTTTTTATTAACAATTCACAAACATATGTATAAGTAAAATGAAAGAAAGGTATAAAAAATTATAAAATATAGTAAGAATAGAAAACATAAAAATAATGAAAAATGTTAAAAGAATGAAAAATCATCAAAGAATATAAAAAATTTAAGAAATGAAAAAGTATAAAAAATAAGAAGATATCAAAGAATGTGAAAATTGGTAAGAAATGGAAAAGGTATAACAAAAAGTATAACCTCAAAAATTAGAAAACAAAAAATTTAAAAAGCATTTACTAATTCCTAAGTCAAGATAAGACATCCCCCTCATGACTAAACTCATGGGTGAGTGTTTGGAAAATGCACTCTAAATCCCCTAGATCATACACTATAGGTTGCTCACTTACCATCCTTAGTGATTTAGTTTTTCTGTTATTGTCCCATGTAATCTTGATGGTAATTAAATTTTGATCATCTAAGTCCTTATTTTCTCTTTTTATTGGTGTATGATTATGGTTTAATATTTTTGTCTGTAAGTTTTCAATTGTGACATTCTCTTAGAAGAGGAGTTAATAAGTGATTCAAATAGCTCCATACATGTTTTTGAAAATTTTAAATTCATAGTTTGTGATCATTTGATGTCTTCTAGTTTTGTAGTGCATGCTTTTCTTGTGCACACACTCATTTCTCACATCAGTTTTAGGATAGGGTACTGATCATGTTGACATCCTAAAGTGTCAACTGACTATTGCACCCTTCTATATCATCAGTAATGCATGGAATCTATTGTGTATGTATGGCTTCATGCTTGTTTTCCTTAGAAATTTTGAGAGATAAGTCTCTCATTCTTAACTTAGCATCCACATTGCTAAGCCATGCTCTCCCCATTATGATAGGAAATTCCTTCTTATTATTTATTCATGTCAATCACTAGAAAATCTACTAGATAGGAACATCCATTAATAGTGGTCACTACATCTTCTATTTATCCCAAATAAGTGATGAAAAATTGATCTTGAAGCTCTAATTGGATGTTGCACTTCTTTAAGGTTGATAGGTTCCATGCTTTGTACATTTTAAGAGATATCAAATTTACTCCAGAACCTAAATGTAGTAGAGCCTTGCATGATAGGTCTTTAGCTACTCGTAAATAAATGAAAGAAACTTATGAATCCATTTTTTTCCTGGGAAGTGTCATTGCCTTAATCCAATCTGATACTATTTCTATTAGCATGACAATATGCATGTTCATATTTGATGATGGTAGAAGCTTATTGTTTCTAGGAGGATCTTCCATAGAAGAATCTTGTATCAATGAAGTTTGAACTCTACAAACATTTTCTGGACTTGTCCTAAAGAAATGATGTTTCTTTGATTAGTCCTTAGCATTTTTGGTATGATCCTTTATTTGTATATTCACCACCCTTGTAGTTTTCCTCTACTGAGGTTGTGATGGTAATTCCCCTTGCATAGGAGGTTGTGGCATTGATGGAAAAGAATTAGAAGTTTGTTATGATGAACCAACTACTTGTAGATGCATGTATAAATTGGAGTTTGTCCTTGGCATTGTAGGTCTATGGTAATCATATGGATAGTACTGTGAAGCTTGAATGGCAATATTATTTGGAGAGATTGGACATTGCACATCGTATCCATATGGGCCTAGTTGTCAATATGGGTATTATTTGTGTGGTGGTGGCATGACCCATGATTGGAGTTATTGCCACTATTGATGATATTTCTTCTATGGCTATGCATAGGCTCCATTGGGATAGTACATGTGTTGGAAGGCTTGCATGTAGTTACCTTGATGATAAGGTAACCGTTTGGACATCTATTTCTTGATAATGTTAGGCTTAAGTACATATGCCCCTATTTCTTATAAGTGTGCCATTACAGGACAACATCCTTTGGGATGTTCGTATTGGCATATGACACATCCTTCCTCATCTATAGAGCTTGTTTCTAAATATTCAACCACTAAAGCCACTTTTCCTTTTCCTCCAAATTCTCTTTTCTTATTCTTGTCTTTTCCTTTACTAAAGGCTTGCTTAGTTAATTCCTTCACTATCTTTAAGGCTATTATAAACTTATCATCAACCAAATCTCACATCTTCTCTACATTAGCTACTATATTAATGATAGATTATTGAATAGGTAAAGTCTTCTTCTAAATCACCTGGTACAAGGTTTATTCTTCTTGTGGTCACAAACTCTTACATCCCTTTTCAGATGGATGGATCTCTATTGTATTTTTCTACTGATTATCGTTTCCTTAATTTGTCCTCTTCCTTGGCCACTTGATTTATTAATCTTTGTATCCAATGGATAGATATTTATTAAGGGTCTCTCAAGTCTTGTTCCATGGCCAATCAACAATGTGCCTTAGTTGCTCCCATTGAGAAAATTCATGGTCTAGGAACCTATGTAATAGTGAATAATACTAGTCCATTGTTGCATTAAGGGATTCATGGATCCCTTATTTCCATCCTTGCATATGTTTTTGTAAATTGGACACCCAGGAATAAGTTTGATATTTTTCATTGAAAGTTCTAGCATGGTACTCCATCTTGTAATTGATTTTAGTTCAAGTGATATGTACTAGCTTTTAGTTTTTTTCACGAGTGTCCTTGGAAACAACTTCAATTTCTACTAATTACTTTTTGTGTTTTATAGGGCACAAGCATTATGGAATGCTTGAGAGTGATGTTGAGGATCAACATTGTAACTACCCTCAAATCTAAGCATATTATTCTTCTCTAGCCACTTAATGCTGCTATCACTTACATGCCTAGTTGGTATATAGATAGATTCCCAAATATTGATCATACTATGGATTGCCAACAAGGATTCATCATCATGATCAAGTTCATGAGCTCTATTATAGTAGTGCCTCCTTTAGTGCTCATATCTTTCTTAATCCTCTCTTCTATCCTTATGCCTACTTGGTTCATGGTCTTCATCTTCTTCATTAGAGTATCTTGAGCGATGGTCATAGGAATCATGAGTCATTCATACATTTTTGTCATGGTCTTGATACCTCTATTTCCTATTCTCAGAGTCTACTAATGATCATAAGGATGAAGATGAGGCTATAGGAGAATGATACCAACTTGTCCTCCCTTCATAACTTTGGTGTTTCTCCTTATGGGATTTAGTAGAAACTCTTGACCTTGAAATCTATCAATACATGGAATCTATTGCCTCCCTTTTAGGTGTGGCTGCTAGGGCAGGATGCAATTAAACTTTGACAGCTTCTTCAAGTTGAATGATAGGCACTTAACAAGGGTCCTCATGATGCTAGTGGAGCTTTTTTACAATAAATTCATCACCATCAAGTTTTTCTAAGACAACTAGAGTGTTAACCTACTCCCCATTGTTATGTACATGCTTAATTTTCATGGCAGTATCTCTTTTCATTTGTGCCTTTGTGGGCTAGTATGATCTTGTCATGTGCTTAGTCATATGGTACCCTTCCTGTACCTTGTTTAGATTCACTCCCCTTAAGATAGTTTGAAGCATGGCAAGTGCTGCTTGCTTTAGAAGCAAGACTATGTTGCCCTATATGTCTCTCCATCTCATTTCCTCATCTTAATGAAAGATGAACGTAAAATCTGGATAGTAAGGATTAGTGTGAGCATATGTTATTCTAGTTTGCTTGGGAATCCCCTTGTCTTCTTCATCACTAGTTCTATAATTATCTCTTTGTACCTATTTGGTAGCTAGTGATTTGTTTTAAGTGAAGCCATGTTAAAACTATGACATTTGTTAAGTGTGTTTGTGTGTTCAAATTTGTTAAATGGTATTTGATTTGGCTTTTCAATTCTAGATACAACAAACTTTGTGAAATCAATTACTTAGTACACACTAACTATCCCTGTCAACAACACCAATGATGAGTGGTGTAGTAATCCAACACCCAACCAAACAAGTCATGAGTGTTCATGCATGACCCAATCATAATCCATAGATACACAATGTTGGTATGCTAGTAATTGACTTGAAGGTCAAGATCATTGTCTTCCCATGTGGTGTGAACCTTTTGGTATGTCAAAACATTAAGAAAAATGGAGAACAAGGATTTTTGTGTGGTTATGTAATTGTTGTAGGACAAAAAACAAGAACTTGGATTGAGACAAGAAGGCTTGCAGAAGTTTAAGAACATGAACAACGACAAAAATATCAAAATGCAAAGGAAGCTGAAGAAAGACATTTCCAAGAGACATAAGATGTCTTAATAGAATTAAAGGTAGCACAGGATAAGGAATATTTGGAAAATAGAAGACATATTTTGGGATAGAAATATGTCTTTCATGTGAAGGATATGTCTTTGTAGAATGAAGATTAAATGTAGAAAGACATCTTTGTCTTAAGGAAGACATCTTTCCAGAATGAAGGTCAATTACATAAAGATGTCTTAATCTTTGAAAATATGTCTCTAGTCACCATTAGTTAGTTGTTTCATGAATTCTAAGGTGACTTCAAAAACATATTAGCTATAAGAAGACTTCATTCTCATTGGAAAATGGACAAGAATTGTGTACTATTTATTGTAATCATTTGGCATTCATTGTTATTCCTCATTGTACTATCTTTTCTCTATTGAATTTGGTCAAAGTAAGTTGTACCTCAAGTACAAGAATCAACAAACTTAGTTGCATTTATTCCTTATGATTTTTATTCTCTTTTTTTTTTCCTACAAGATTAATGTGCTTCTTGTAGGAAGACATCTTGCTTGAGCTTGTTAGGATCCTGTATAATTGAGTGTTAGTGTAGCACTACAACACTTAGAAGCAAAGCTCAAGTTGTAAATTTTGTGGGATCCTAGAAACCACATTCTAAGCTTGTTAAGACCTTGTTAGGTTAAATGGATTCATAGTGTCAAATCACTCCAAAGAGAATCCTAGAGCTTGTATGGGGTATGCTATCCTTCAAACCACATTTGAGAGCAAAAAAGTATAGAGGTGTGCTTGTGAACTACCCTCCGAGTGTGGACTACCTAGGTTGGGAAACCACATTAAATTTGGTGTGTGTGCTTTGTCTTAAAGAATTTTAATTTGAGGAACTTATTCATCCNNNNAATTTTTATTTGGGAAACTTATTCATCCACCTTCTAAGTTCAATGATCCTCAAGTGGCATCAGAGCCTGGTACTCTTCTTCATCATCAACTTTAAAGACTAAACAATGGAGGGGATATCTTATACAAAGCCACCCATGTTCAACGGATTCAACATTACCTATTGAAAAGCTAGAATGCAAGGATTTTTTGAATCCATGGATTTTGAAGTTTGGGAGTCCATCCTTAAAGGCTACACTCCATCTATCAACAACTCCACCAGCATCATCAAGCCTTGCAAAAAATGGACATAAGAGAAGAGAGATAAGTTCATGTTTGATTCAAAAGCAAAAAAAAAAAAAAAATTGTATTGGGCTTTGAATAAATTTTAATTTAATAGAGTAACAGGATGTAAAACTGCCAAAGAAATTTGGCAAAATTTAAAAGCTACGTATGGAGAAACCTCTATTGTTAAGCAATGTCAATTGTTAGTTTTGCAAAGCAAATATGGTAAGATTAAAATGAGAGAAGGTGAGAAAATAAAAAATTCTCTAGAGCAAATGATATTGTTGTAGCTATTAGAGGTACTAATAAAGATTTTCCTGAGAGCGATGTCATCATCAAGATGATCAGAACTCTTCAATTGGAATTCAAACCAAAGGTCATAGCTATGGAAGAAATCAAAGATTTCTCAACTCTGAAATTTGAAGAACTTCAAAGTGCTTTCATTACCTATGAAATGAATCTCATAAGTGAAGGAGCAATCCAAGAAAGATCCATTACCCTAAAGATTATCTCTAAGGAGAAGGAGCTCAATGAACATGATGAGGGTAGTGAAGATGACATTTCCTTTCTTACTAGGAAGATACAATGATTAATAATGAGAAGGAACAAGGGGACATATTAGCAAAGATCCAATCAGTTCAAAGATAAAGAAAGAGGTAAAAAATTTTTGAATTCTAACTTAGAGATCTCTTTTATAGAATGTTGAATTTGTGGGGGAAAAGACCATATGGCCTCCAAATGTCCTAGTAATTTTATGTTGCAACCTAAGAACAATTCCACTAATGAGGTAACGAAAACCAGCTTCTATACAAGTTGGGATGATGAGAAGCAGAGTGAGGAAGATGTGGAGGATGATGTGGAAAATTCACATCTCATCAACGTGGCCCTCACTAATGGTGATACTAATTCATCAAATGATGATCTTAATGATGATGAAAGGTTTGATCTTTTATACAGTGAGCTTTTATCATTCCAAAGTCTTTGTAATAAGTTAAACAAACAATTCAAATCTAAGAATCATGAAATACCTTTCCTAAATCTAACTATTTTTTATCTTACTAAACAGCTGTTAGACCTAAGGGCTAAGAATGAAAAGCTAATCTCATCTTTAGAATAGGCCAAAGTGGAAGTAGCAGATATCAAATTAGTAAATGAAAGAATAGCAAAAGTAAGGGAATCCCTTTGAATGGTATTGGGACAAGGAAGAAGTTCAAATGAAAAGAGTGGTCTGGGATGCTACACACAAGAGCAATCAAATTCTATAAACCCATCACAATTGAATGATCCTCTAAAAGAAAAAGCTAATACATCAAAATCAAAGGAAGCATCCATCTATCATCTTGAAAGGTTTGATTATCCTAATCTCTCATAATACCATAGGAGGATTAGGTGCTATTATTATCACAAGTTAGGGCATAAAAAATGGGATGACAATCTTAAGTATTATCATATAAATAATTAGTGATATCATAGGACTCTTTGGTTTTAACAAAATGCACTAAGAAAGGATTTTTTGTAGGATCATGGGAAAGATCAAATGTCAACTCAAAATACCAAAGGAACCAAGAAATAATGGAAAATTCAAACGCAAGAATAAGGAAATTAGGATACTCTCACCAACAAATTCATAAGAGGAAGCCAAGTCTTGGATATTGAAGAAGTTCAGTTGAGAAGAGAATCCTCAAAAGAGGAAACTCCTTCTCTAGCCTTATGAATACCATTACTTTTTGATGAGTCATGATTTCATTGGCTCTGATATCAAATACTTGATATCAAAGCCTCAACATCAAATACCTAATGTTAGAGCTTAGGACGTGATGTCAAATATATGATATCACAGGGTATATGCTAGCCTATAAATATAGTGCTTGGGCTCATAGTTTTTAGTTAGTTTTTGATAATTTTTTTATAGTTTTTATCATATCTTAGCAAAGCTCTTATAGTTTATTTTCTCCAGAGTTAGAATATTTTCTAAGTGCTCGATGCAAGAGTCTGAGTGTGTATAGAACTTTATTTGAACACTAATGTACCTAAGCATAGCAGTGTGAAAAAAAATAAAGATAAGCCCTTTTGATCATCCTTGCAACACTGAGAATAGATTAATATTTCTTTAATGCATTCATTATTCAAGCTCTTTACTTTAATGCATTTTCATTAAGCAATTAATTTCTAGTTGTTAATGAACATAAGCATGACCACTTTAAGCATACATGTAGCACTTGGTAACCTAGAAACACTTAATGTTTTGTAACCAAAAAGTGCTACATGTGTTCAAGATGTTTCTGGAAGGTGGAAACAGGTACTTGTGTTAGGCTAGGTAGGCAGTAGGCTAATTAGATATTAAATTTTTCTATCTTCCATTCTTGTTGTAGGCAGTTAAATTTATAAAATATAAAATGATAAAAATCATGTGCCTTGATTACACTTAAATCATATTCTTGAGCTTCATGAGTGTATTTGGGAAGACAACAAACATTCTCACACCCCATCTTACTTCTTAGAGGAATTTGTGCATTGAAGAACTATAGGTCCATGGAATTCGACCGAATTGTACATGAATTTCTTAGTGATTCATATTGTTGGGCATAGGGGTACCTCACCACTCATCATTAGCATCATTATTGAGGACCTTTTAGTTGTTACATGTACTATCTAGGACTTAGTGAAAATCATTCAAAATCATTGGAATGAACCTTAGAGTCATATCATACTTTAAAATTACTACAAAAAAAAACTTAAAAGCACACTACGATTTTATCCTCTAATTGAAAATGAAGTATGCCTTAGCAATACCAAGTCGTATATGTTAATCCTGATGAGTATGTACCAAATTTCACCTTCATCCAACATTAGGATGAATATCTATGATGGCAAGACTTGAAGGATAATTTCATGTTGCTACCCAATCGATCCATTCCTACAATTCTTTAAAAAATGCTTATTCATCTGGGTCTTTAGGAACTTCATGCTAAGTATGTTATGCAAGACACTAAGACTAGGGCTTATCATCCCACTGAGGCACAATGTCTATGGGATCGATGATTAGAACAACATCATGAATCTATGAAGGAAAAAAGATTCAACGATTCCCCATTCCTATTGTACCACAAAGATGGTGGAGAACCCTTCTCTAGGGGTTTTTCATTTAGTGAAATTCCTCTCTTTGACTTCGGTGAAGGGGGTCAAAACCAAAACCTGCAATCCTCAATTCACAATCCTAGCTCTAGTAAGAATGGATCCAATGACAAAAATGGATCCAAAGAGGCAAATCAAGGCTAGGATGCAGACAAGAAACAAAATCATGATTGTGGTCATGATCACTAAAGAGGTGGTAGCAGGCACTGTGATGGTGCTAGTTCTCCTTCCTCTTCCTCTTCGTCATCATCATCTTCTTCTTCTTTTGGCTTCAATCATAACCACAGGGGGCATAACTATGATGAAGGTGATTAACAAGATTGAAATGTTCAAAGGGACCATTAGGCAAGGCATATCATCATGAATGAAGGGGTAGTAGAGGAAATTGTAGGCACTATAATCATGGCCTTGATAAGCCTTTTCTTACTACCCGATGTATGCTCAATATCAAAAAGTTAGTAAAAATTCCAATAAGGCATGTAAAGAATAGTTAGATCAAAAGGCTAGACATGAACAATATCCCTTGATTCGAAAGGGGATATAACTCAAATCCATAGAAGCATCTCCAAGTGTTTCAAGATGCATGTGCCTCACAAAATATAGAAAATGAGTGGCAAAAACTTAAGTTGTTTCCACGGACACTCATTAAAGAAGCAGAGAACTAGTACTGGTCCTTAAAACCAAAATCTATCAAATGATGGAGCATAATGTTTGAATTATTTAATAATAAATATCAAATGTACTCTTGAGTGTCCAACTTGAGATGGTAGATCCAAGGATGGAAATAGGGAATATATGAACCCTTGGATGCCATCATTAGTTGATGTTATTCCTTAATGCACAGATGTCCTATCCATGGTTATTCTCAACTAGAAAAACTTTGCCACATTATCAATGGACTTCGATCTAAAATGAGAAGAACCCCTGGTGTCTATGCCCAAGGGTGGCTGGCAGAATTAAGTGTCCATAAAATCCAAAGACTAACTAATTAGGTAGCTAAAGAGGAAGGTGAATTAAGAAAAAGAGAATGTGTAAAAAGAGTACAACTGTGATCCTTCCATTCATAAGAGGAAGGTTCAATTGTATGATAGTGAGGAAGAATCAACATTTGATGAGGTGGTGAATAGGAAAACTTGCTGCTCCAAAAATTTCAATATGAAATTATGGCCAAGGTTGATAAGTTATGGGACTCCATGGATAGTAGATTTCAAGTTGTTCTACAAATTGCTGAAGAGTCTAAAGAACATGGTAGTGATCATGAGTGTAGAAGGCACAAAGAAGCTAAACATGCCTATCAAAGAGGTAAGGCTAAGATTGCTACAATAGAAGAAGTTATGGCAACCGAATTAGATGATGATGATGGGTGTGATGTCTATTAGTATGAACATCCTAAAATATGTTGTCCCATAGTGTCACACTTACAAGAGTCTCGGTTGTATGCTTTGAATCCACAACTAGCACAAAGGTAAACACCTAGAAAATTGCCTTATCCTCAAGGCAATTCTAGGTAGTTCTACCAACAACAACAATATTATCCAAGTGGAACTACACCACAACCATATGAGCAGTATCAATAGTGGCAGTATCCACAGTCATGGGAACTAGCACCACCAAGGCAATAATATCCTTATAGATAACCTAATCCCTATGGGTACTATGTTCAGCAACCCTTATCTCTAGGTGACTCTTCCAATTATGTTTCTACTTTCCAATCTCACAACCATCCTCCTGATGCTTATCGAACTCATTCTCCACATGCAGGAAGGGATACCACCTTTTACCCTTATCCTTATACATGTTCCTTTGCCCTCATATGTAGGGTGAGCTACCAGCTCATCGCAACAACACAATGTTACTAGGGCTATTAATCTGCAACCGATTCATCAACCGAGTGGGTCAAAGACTCAATCAAAGAAAAGACCTTTCTTTTAACCCTATAGTCCACCTAAGCCCTCAAATATACCTGCAATTGACAAACCTGTTCCTCCATCTTTCTTTGTATCAAATTCCTTTGAGTCCCCTTCAAACTAAATACTACCTAGGATCCATAATATGATACTTACTCATGCTATATCTGATTGGATCTATGCTAGAAATCTTCCTAGGAAATTAGCCGATCCCGGAAGCCCTCTTATTTATTTGCAGATTGCTAGGAATGAACCATGCAAGGCTCTTCTCGACTCAAGTTTTGGTGTCATTCTCATTTCTAATTAAATGTATACTACATAGAACCTACCTCTTCTTAAAAAGAGCAATATCATATTAGAATTGGTAGACCAGTCCATCACTATTCCATTAGAACTAGTAGAAGACATTATGATCACTGTCTATGGGTGGTCTTATCCTACTAATTTTCTAGTGATCAAGGTAGAGAACTGCAAAGGGGACTTTTCAATCATTATGGAAAGGCCATGGCTAAGCACCATATATGTAAGAATGGGTAGTAGAAATATTTCTTTGGAAATATCTAAAAAAAATTATTCAAGAAGATCGAGAAGAAGCAAGTTCCATGCATCACATATAGTAATACAGGGTTCAATTGTGTCTAGAAACTATGGGTAGTGAAACAAGCATTAATCTCTGCATGTAAACAGTGTGCCCTAGAAGCATAAATTCAAAGGTGTCTATACGTAGTAGCCACAAAATAGGAGGGCACCCAATGGCTAATTGTTGATTTTGAAAGTAACACACTTTGCATGGAACCGACTAAGAGCTTGACATGCACATATGTCATAGGCATGGATGAACTAGAGCAAGTTCATCACCAACTCTCTGATGATGCAAATGATGACACCTATTGGGGAGAGTTGGAAATTCTTGAAAATTTCAAGCAATAACCCCCTGAACTAAAAACTCTATAGGGCCAAAATGGAATATGTGTTCTTAAATAATGGGAAGTCGATCATAATCAATACAAATCTTGCTCCAAAATAGAAAAATATGCTATTGAATGTAGTTGAAAAATGTTCAATAGCTTTTTCCTGATCATATCTTGAACTCACAGGGATTGATCCTAGGATATGTCAGCATCACATCTACACTGATCTAACCATGAAGCCAAAGAGGCAACCACAGAGGAAATTGAATCCAAAACTAAAGTAGATTGTCAAAGAGGAAATTGAATAACTCCTCAAGGCAAGGTTCATTTATCCCATTGCAAATAGTGAGTGGGTTAGTTTACTCATGATTGTGCCAAAGAAAGGAGGCAAGTGGCAAGTCTACATCAATTTTGAATTGTTGAATATGGCAACATTGAAGGATCATTTTCCATTACCATTAGTTGATTGGGTGTTAGAAACAATATTTGGGCATTGCTACTATAGTGACTATAACCAAATTCAAATTGCACTAAAGGACCATGCCAAGAAAACATTCACAAGTTCTTAGGGGACTTTTTCATATCGTAAGATGCCATTTAGTTTGTGCAATGCCCCTACTATATTCCAACTTCTGGTTTTAAGCAATTTTAAATAGCAAATAAATAGTGAGATGGAAGTCTTCATGGATGACTTCTCCACTTATGTAGCTACATTTGAGTAAGCCCTAGACTGCCTTGAGAAAGTATAGAAACAATGTGTTGAGACAATCCTCAAGCTCAACTAGCAAAAATATCATCTAATGATCCAAGAAGGCTTTGTATTGGGGCATCAAATATTACAAGCAGGAATTAAGATAGATCCTAAGAAGATAAGGGTTATCTACGGAATAACCCATCAACTAGAAACTGTTAAAGATATTCGATGATTCCTTGGACATACTAGCTACTACTGGAAATTCATAGAGAATTTCTCTATGATTGCAAAACTATTAGTGAAGCTAATAAAGAAAGATGCTCCATTCATCTAAATCACAAAATGTGAAAAATCATTCCAACAACTAAAGGAGAAACTTGTAGAAACTCCAATTCTAAAAGCACCTAATTAGTTCAAACCATTTCATGTCATGATGAATACATCAAATTATTCCTTGGGATCTATGCTTACATAGATGGATGACAAGAAATGCCCATACTAAATTCCCTGCACTAGTTGAAGCATTATGGGTGCACAACTAAACTACGCCACTACAAAAAATGAATTGATGATAATAGTGTTTGCTCTAGAAAAGTTCAGGCATCATGTGCTTGGATACAAGGTTTTTATGCACATAGACCACAGTTCCATTCACTTCCTAATGAACAAGCAAATGATAAGCCCCCATGTCATACGATGGCTAGTGATTTTACAAGAATTCAATCTTACAATGGTAGATCAAAAAGGTACTAAGAATGTGGTTGCTGACCACTTGTCTTAGTTACGATGGGACAACAAAGAGGAGGAGAACCCACTATTTAATATGTTTCTTGATGAACTCCTCTTTACTAGAGCTATAATTGAACAATTAACCAATGAGCTTAAATGGTATGATGGCATTCTCACCTATCTTGTCACTCAAGAGATCCCACAAGGGTTGGACCACCAAAAGAAACAATAGTTTCTTCACCAGGTGAAATGCTTCATGGAGATCAAAAGACACGTCTACAAGGTGTGTGTCAGTAGTTTTGTTTGATGGTGTGTCCTTGATGCTGATCAACTACACATTCTCCAGGATGTTCATGAAGGTCCTTGTGGGGGCCACTATGCTAGGAGATACATGGCCATTAAAATCCTAATGGTAGGGTACTATTGGCCAACATTCTTTAGGGATGTTCAGAAGTATGTCTACTTTTGTGACTAATGCCAATGGGATAGTTGAATAACTGCTCAAATGGAGTGACCTCACTAATGGATTCAACCACTAGAACCCTTCAACATTTGGGGCATTGATTTCATGGGTCCCATCACACCCATGTCAAATGGAAAGACGTACATCATACTCACTATTGACTATTGTATAAAATGGGGAAAAGAAATAGCCATCACTAACTGTACATCTTCCTCTACTTCTTGGTTTGTACAAAAAAATGTTGTAAATAGGTTTGATATGCCACATGCATTAGTTTCTGATAATGAAACTCACTTTATAAGAACTACTTTTCAAAAGCTCATGCACCACTTGGGGGTTGAACATAAACTCACAACACCCTATCACCCCCAAGCCAATGGTCAAGCTGAGGTTACCAATAGGGAAATCACAAAAATTATAACAAGAATTGTTAGCAAATATAGGAAATACTAGAGCATGAAACTCAATGATTTCCTTTAAGCCTATTGCTCAACATGGAAACTTTCTGTAGGCTAATCTCCTTGTGAGCTTATGTATAGAAAATTACCAACACTTCCCATTCAATCCAAGCTTCATACACTTTCAACAACCTATGGCCTCAACCTTGACTTGAATCTAGAACAAAAAAAAATGACTAATAAATCTCAACTTGCTAGATGAAAATTCGTTAGTAGCCTTGTCATCTAAGGAACTGCACAAAGCATTCAACAAAAAGCACCATGACCTTAGAATCAAAGAAGTCAAACTCCAACCAAGAGATAAGGTTCTCTACTAGAATCCCACACATATACCTCAACAAACTAAGTTCTATATGTTGTGGAAAGGACCTTACATCATTTACGAAAATTTTTCTTTTGAGGCCATGATGATCTACAAACCTGAGAGCCTAGACAAGAAATACTTGGTCAACATACAACAAGTCAAACCTTTCCACAAGCATAAGCTAGCTAATACAACAAACGCCTCATCAGATGGACAACCACGCTTAATATTTTGAATCTCCTACTTTCAACTTAGTCATGAGGGAGATGGCCATTCATGCTAACCATATAAGCAACTCTTTAGTTTTTGATATTTTTGTTTTACACATTCTTTATTTTACACTTTTTGTTTTCTACATTATTAACTTTTCAAAGATTTTATTTGACAACATCATTAATATGTTTTCTTTTTCTTTTTCTTTTTTTGAATATTTTACAATTTCTTATATATTTTTATTTATTGGGATCTGATTTTCTTATCTTGTTTTAATAATAGGCATCTTATTGCTAACTGGATATAGTGTGATTTAATTGATGTCGACATATGTTCTCTGGTTATTTGATTGTTGGTGTCTAGATTCTAGCTTTGAATTTTCTTATGGATAATTAGGACATGGTTTCTTATTTATACAATAGGTAGTGAGTCCACAACATCCACTTGTCCACAAAATCTATGGTTTTCCTTGTTCTGAAAATAGGCAGTTCCTTTTTCATTAATAAAACTTTAACAAATTTGTGACTTTGGCAGTTTTTACATTTGGAAAGGATTTAATGGTTTGAATAGGGTGTAACTTCAAGGGGATTTATTATTCTTTGTGCCTTTATATTTTCCTAAGTGCATGTGTGTTTTCATGGATTTCTTACTGTTCCATGTTGACCAATAAAAGAAAGTTGAATGCATCTTTGCATGGTGTGGTTTCCATTTAAAAAACAACAATGGAAATTCAAACCACACACCTTAGATAAAATAAACAGGTATAAGCACTGGTTATGGGACTAGAAAGACATGTTACCCATGCTTGAAGGTCCCCTCTAACTAAGGCCCTTCCTCACTTCCTACTTCTCTTTTCTTCTCTAATAAGGAACAGTGGTTGTTCTATGGGAGCACTCTTATGTCTCAAGGGAGTGGACTAGTTTTAAAGTGGTGATGCGATGTCACTGAACATGCTTGGTTTTGTTCTAGACTAATGATGGATGTTATCAAGTGATTTAACCAAAAAATTCACAAGGGACTTCATGTAACCTTAATCAGGAACTCCATTCCACTCTCTCTCATCCATCTATGCTTTCCATGTCTCACCTCACTACCGATTTCATGTTTTTGTTTGATGTCTTGGTTTGATATGTCAAAATTATTAGGTAGTTTCTTCTAAGTTTTCATACTTAATCTTTCAAAACCATTAATCATCCATGGAGTCCACTAACTCCTTGGTTTGAAGTTATGCAAGGGCATAAAAGGCCTATGCTTGCTTTGGGGACGACCCACTTAAGTATATTGTGGTTGGGTTACTTAAGTTCTTTATCCTTAGACATTCTTATAATCAAATCCTTTTGTGTTTCTCATCATTGACATCCAATTATGCACATGTTCACAACATTTTACAGTGAACTTTCCTCTTTATTGGAGTGAATTATTAAATCCTCTTCAAGCATTTCATCTTGTTTGAACTTTTTCAAATTTCATGGACTACTTATCTATTTTACCCTATTTTTCAGTCTTCATGCTAACACTCCTAAAGGAATCAATCTATCATAATCATAACCTAGCCAAGTGTAACCATTGATGAGACAATGTACTTAACAGCTATGTGTTACACAATGCATACTAATTCATGATTTTGTTGTGAGTGTAATAGGAAGTATGGACTAGAAGAGAGGTTTTCTTCACCAAGGATGATGTGGCAGTATCACATGACAAGGACCATGCATGATTGTTGGATCTTCTTTCTTTCTCTTCAACTACCAAGAGGTGTTGGATGTCAATTTTATTCAAGGTGTTTACTTCTCTTATCATAAACACTCAATTTTGTAAAAGAATGTAAATCCGTACACTTGGGCACTCAAAGTCTATTTTTTTCAATTGACTCAGTTTATATGTCAACCAATAATCCCTTACCTATCCAATATTTTGTAAGGAACTTGTTCCTCCTATTCTTCACTCGAGGATGATTTTTCATTTAGTTATGGGGGTATGATGAGTCATGGTATAACTAGCTCCAATATCAAATACCTGATATCAAAGCCTTGATATCAAATACTCGATGTTGAAGCCCAGGACATGATGTTGAATATATGATATTGTGAGGTATATGTCAGCCTATAAATATAATGCTTGGGCTCATAGTTTTTAGTGAGTTTTTGATAATTTTTTAATAGTTTTTGTCATAGCTTAGCGAAGCTCTTATAGCTAATTTTCTCAAGAGTTAGAATATTTTCTAGGTGCCTATAGTAAGAGTTGAGTGTGTATGAAACTTTATTTGAAAAATGATGTACCTAAGCATAGCAGTGTAATTGGAATAAAGATGAGCCCTTTTAATCATCCTTGCAGCACTAAGAATAAATTAATATTTCTTTAATTCATTCATTACTCAAGCACCTTACTTTAAGGCATTTTCATTAAGTAATTAATTTCCAGTTATTAACGAACACAAGCATGACCACTTCGAGTATACATGTAGCACTTGGTAACCTAGAAACTCTTAATGTTTGGTAATCCAGAAGCACTACATGCATTCAAGATGTGTTTGGAAGGTGGAAATGTGTACTTATGTTAGGCTAGCTAGGTAGTAGGCTAATTAGATATTAAATTCCTATATCTGTCATTCTTGTTGTAGGTGATTAAATTTATAAAATATAAAATGATAAAAATCATGTACCTCAGTTACACTTAAACCATATTCTTAAGCTTCACAAGTGTAATTGGGAAGAAAACTAATCTTCTCAATGCCCATTTCACTTCCTAGAGGAATTTGTGCACTGGAGAACTATAGGTCCACATAATTCGACCGGATTGTATGTGAATGCCTTAGTGACTTGTATGATTGAATGTAGGTGTACCTCACCACTCATCACTTTTCAACAGAATAATAGGTAAGTAGAGGTAAGACTTTTTTTTTACAAGCATTCATTAAGACTATAGTCCATAGGTAGCCTTCCCCAAACCCCATCCTATTTTTGCAAAGATGTCTCCATAAAATGAAAGACATCTTCTTGTGAGAAAAGACGTCTCTCTAAGTTTTCATGCCTGATGAAAAAGACATCTATAGTGGTTTTAAAAATATTAAAAGGACATCTTCCTTTTGTAAATGATGTCTTCTTTTTCATTCAAAGCCCTCATTTGCTGCCACTATTAAAGTCAAAACCTCCACTTCTTTGTTGTACTCTCTCAAATGAACCCCACAAAAATGACTAGGACTCCACCATCAGCTACAATTTTGTTAGAGATGGCCCATAAGAAGGTTGGAGCATCTAGAGCCCTACCAAAGAAGAAATCCAAAGGGAGTTCCAACAATGCACCATCCACTTACATGCCACAATTCTATAGTACAAGTGCACAACACACGTTTGAGGCTACTAGAACCATAAGCATCATTACTGAACACTCTTTGTCTTTCCCTGCTCATAGACAAGCTATAGTAATGGATTATTTCAAAGCTTTAAATTGGGGCTCCTTCATTGTAATGAATTTTTTTATTCCTAAAGTTTAAATTATGGAATTTTATTAAAATATGATCATAACAAATGCTATTTTTAGGGCATTCACTTCCACAATTAGGGGTCTTCTCATTGAGGTCTCTCCCCATGTTGTGAATGCAATCCTTGGGATCTCTAGTCCTGATGCCTTCTAGGTAACCATTGATTCCAATGGTATCATGCCCATAGCATATGATGAATTTTGTAATGTATTATTTGGGAAAGATGTTACATTTGAAAGAGGTCATGTTGAGAGAAGCTTGATGACTCCTGATGCTTCCACCTTATCTCTTATTATATTATAGAACATTTGATCAATGGAAAAAGTTGTAGTTATCTACTACCACCCCAAGCATATGTGGTTTATTTTCTTCTCATAGGAATGCCATTAGATTTGGGGCATACACTCTATTGGGACATCTTGAGTTTTTTTGCCAAGGAAAGCATCCTTGGATATCCCTATCTCATTAGCTTGTTGATCTATCAAATGGATGTACCAATTCTAAAGATGCCTTTGCTCAAAGGCAAGAAGAGTTTCAGTGAATATGTTGAGAAAAAGGATCTTTCAAATGCGACTAAAGTGTGACCTAGCACTAGACCATAGAAGGAGAAGACGAAAGCATCTCCATAGCTAAGAAGGTCAAAATCCATGAGTGCCCAAACTAGTTCATCATTGAAGAAGCTTCTCTGACCCTTTGCATGAGCTATCAAGAAGCTTGGAAGTAACCTCTCTTACTTACGTAAGAGTTTGGATGCAACTAGAATCCCACCTCATTTCGATGTACAGGTATTTGAGGATGTTACCACTCTTCTTATTTCTAATAATGAGGAGGATGTTCTTGTCCCACCAAGGCATTCTACAATAGCTTATGCATTAGGGATGGATTCTAACTAAGAGTTTGAGGATGCAACCAAGGTTAGTGATTGAGATCTTCAGTGATTATTTTCTCTCTCCTTTTGTTGATGTTCAAAAAGGAGGAGAATTTTTTTTGTTTTTCACATATGTGACTAATGTGATGATAGATAGTTGGGGATTTATGTGGATAGTTGGCCATATGGCAATTTCTGGATGATTTATAGACAAATAATGTTTACCTTTGTTATCTCTATGTGGTATAACTTTGTTCTTTACTTTTTCATTTGCATCATTTCATTTTTTTTATTTTCCACATCCTACTAAACTACTTTACCCTTAACACTTTATCTTAATCCTTGGCTACCATAAGAACTTATATGTCTTTTTTAGCACTTTATTTAGATGCTTCATCCTTTTTGATGTTGTTTAAAAATACGGAGAGTATAGTTATGGATATATTTGGAGATTTTTCTTGTCTACTAACCCATTTTCTTAAGTTCTAAATATGGATATATTTGGAGATTTTGCATGTGTACTAATCCATTTTCTTAAGTTTTGAACATCACCAAAAAGGGGGAGATTATGGACCTTTTGGTTGTTAAAACTTTAAGAAAAATGGAGAACAAGGATGCTTGTGTGGTTGTGTTATTATTGTAGGATAATAAACAAGAACTTGGATTGAGAAAAGAAGGCTTGCAAAAGTTCAAGAACATGGAAAAGGAATGAAGATTTCAAAATGCAAAGGGAGCTAAAAAAAGACGTCTCCAAGAAATAGAAGATGTCTTGAAAAAATTGAAGATAACACAGGAGAAGACATCTTGAAAGAATTGAAGGTAGCATAGGAGAAGACATCTCTAGAAAATAGAAGATGTTTTTTGACATAGAAAGACATCTTTATCTTAAAGAAGACATCTTTCTAAAATGAAAGTCAATTACAGAAAGATGTCTTAATATCAAGAAAGATGTCTCCAGTGATCATTAGTTAGCCATTGCAAAAATTTTGAGGTGATTTTCGAAACATATTGGCTATAAGAAGACTTCATTCTCATTTGGAAATGGGCAAGCATTGTGTACTATCTATTGTAATCATTTGGTAATCGTTGTGATCATTGTTGTTCCTCATTGTACTATCTTTTGTCTATTGAATTTGGTCAAAGTGGGTTGTACCTCAAGTACAAAGATCAACAAACATAGTTATATTTATTTCTTATGATTGTTATTCTCTTTTGTTGTCCTACAGGATTGATTTGCTTCCTATAGAAAGGTATCTTTCTTGTGCTTGTCAAGATCCTGCAGGATTTAGAGTTGGTGTAGCACCACAACACTTTGGAGCAAAGCTCAACTTGTAAAGGTTGTGGGATCCTAGGAATCACATTCTAAGCTTGTCGGGATTGATAGCTTCAAATCACTTTAGATCAAAGCTTAGAGCTTGTACAAGGCATGGTACCATTCAAACCATATTTAAGAGCAACAAAGTTCAGAGCTATGCTTGTGAACTACCCTCTGAGTGTGGACTACCCAAGTTGGAAAACCACATTAAATTTTTTATATGTGCTTTCTCTCAAAGAATTTTAATTTGGAAAACCTTATTTATCTCCCGCACCCCCCTCCCCTTCTAAGTTCAATGATCCTCAAGTGAAGTTAGTGGAATCAAAGCACATGGTTTAGCTCACTATGAAGTGTATGATAAATGATGTTGTTAGGCCCATTTTACTCCTAGTCATAAAAATAATTGAGAATGAAATCTAATCTATGTCTAAGTAATGATAGAAATGTAAATCTACTCTAGCCTATCATGATGAGCATCTAGTCTTAATTTTCCATACACACCTTGGACTTCGTGTAACTGTTACTGGGCTACCAAACGTTGTGCTACTAGGTGTACCAAGCAATAACACTACTATGCTTGCCAAATGATTACCCTTAACCTCTTGATATTAGTCGTACTCATTCTACTTACTATAAACAAGCAAAAGTAAAGTACTATGGAAAAGTAAAACATTAAACTAGAAAATAGGAAACATTATTCTAAGTAAAAACAATAAACACTATGTGGCTTCTGAATGATGTGAACTAATCTTGATCTTTTTGCAAACTATGCCTAAGTACAATTTGTTCAAATAAAGACTCCATTCAATTACTAGACATCGCATTATAGGCATTCACTTCTATCGCGAAAACTATGTAACAAAACTGCAAAAGTTTCAGTAAGGTATAGAATGAAAAGTTATCGAATTGTGCACCCCAAGTGTTGTATTTATAGGGCTACATACATCTCGAGACATTGTATCAATGATGACATATCATGGGAACTTACATTGAATCAACAATGTCATTGATTCGATGTTGTTTCTACGATGTTATTCTAATAGAAAATTTGACTTTGTCACCTTCTAAAAGAATTTTTATCTAATCTTTGACCTAAGAATATTTGGAATATTATTTATATATATATACTTAATTTTGAAGTCATGGAGGACTTCAAAATTAAGTCTATAAATAATTTAGATTCATTTTCTTTTAAGTTTATATCTTTCACATGATTTATGATCATTTTTTTTCTATTCATGGTTTTGTAGTATCTTATAAATATCATAAATCATATAGAAATCTTTGTTATGAAAGGGCTTCAAGGAAATGCACACTTAACTCATTTTAAAGAAAAAATAAATTGAAATGGGTTTTAGGACTTCAGCATATTTAGAACTCAATATTATGAAAGGGATTTCAAAGAAAAATTTGATTTAAAATGAGTTTTGGATATCATAGGTTTCACAAAGGCATTGTCCAAAATTGCAAATTTTGATTGTAGAGTACACAAATAATAACTCCAAGTTATCAACTAACATGTTGCAAGATAAGGTCACATGATTAAATTTAGAAACTTGCCTACTCTTGATGGTTTCTCAAGTAGAAGACATGGGTTTGAGCCTAGGCATAATCACTTAAAGAGGTTAGGTTTTTGCTCATCTACCAACCCTCTTAAGACTCTGCTTAGTAGGTGTTGATACCAACACGCCCATGCTTGCTTTGCATGGGGCCTTTGTTTATTTTTTAAAAAAATAAAAAAGAAAGAAGAATAAAAAATAAAAAAGATAAAAAATAAAAAAAAAGATGGGTTACCCTAACCCTAAAATTGGCTACAAAAAGCCATCAAGGGGAGGGAGAAGAGAAGTCAGGGAGGAGGCAGAGGAGGAGAAGTCAGGCTAGGAAGCCCTAGCCCAATGAGGCCAGGGCCATGAAGCCATGGACTGAACCTCCTCTCTCCCGGGGTGGTTGCCAATTGTTTCTCTTTCTTTCTTTCTTTTTTCAGTAATGGGCAATTTGGGCGGTTGGACGTCGGCAGATTTTCTTTTATCTTCTGAGCAATTTGGGCAGTTGGACGTCAGCAGATTTTCTTTAATTTTCTGAGTAATTTGGGCGGTTGGACATCGGCAGATTTTCTTTTATTTTTAGCAGATGGCATGTGGTTCTTTCTATCTGTTTTTAGTTCAACAGAGGGTATGTGGGTCTTTCTATCTTCTTTTATTTCAGCAAATGACAAGTGGTGGTGGTGGATTCATATTTATGCAGTTGGCGGTTCGCAGGGAATTGGTGATGTTTGTTCGCAACTACACATGATTCTTGTGGCAACATAACCATGCATCCTGTCGATGGATCTCCCCTTCATCTTCTTTTATTTTAGCAAATGGCATGTGGTGGTGGAGGATTTATATTTATGCAGTTGGTGGTTCGCAGGGCATTGGTGATGTTTGTTCGCAACTACACATGATTCTTGTGGCAACATAACCATGCATCCTGTCGATGGATCTCCTCTTCATCTTCTTTTATTTCAGCAAACGACATGTGGTGGTGGTGGATTTATATTTATGCAGTTGGCGGTTCGCAGGGAATTGGTGATGTTTGATCGCAGCTACACATGATTCTTGCGGCAACACAACCATGCATCCTGTCAATGGTTCCTGGTTCTCTCTCCTTTAGTTTTTCTTTTCATGCTTTATTTCTCTCTATGTATTCTCTCTCTCTCTCTATCACTTGGTCACATGGCTCTCTCCAGCTGAGATTATTCCCGGGTTTCCGTACCCATACGGGAGGTGCCCTAGGCAATTGTCTCCTCAAACGAGTTTTTCCGATGTTGGCATGACCAAAATTTATGCATCAACAGTAGGATGACCATTGTGGCTTCGGGTGATGATTCTTTTTCACCTAATCTTGCTTCTAATGAAGGCAGAAAATCAATGATTAATTAGAATGCTAGTTAAATCATTGGGAAAGAACTTTTTTTTTATTTTCTAAGCCATGTACATAATATTTAACAACTCTTTGTCTTTTTATATTTATTGTATTTATTTTGGTTTATAAATTATTTGCAAATTAGGTATATTTTTATCTTGCCAACTTGATAAAAGTTGATTATGAACATTACAATAGTTACAAATTCAAACACAGTTATAAAAGGGATTACTTATCTATTAATGTATCAATCAAATCCTTAAAAATAAGCTATCATATCAGTTTGAAACCTTGTATTAATTAGGAAACAATAAAATAAATACTAATAAGGAAAAGCCTAATACTTTGATTCTATTGATTGTAGTACTTTAAGCTCTTTGCTCTAAAGATTATAGTAGGCAAATGTAGATATTGTTCCATAATTACTATTTATGTTTGGATGGGAAATATCTAAGGAAATGAATGAATCACCCTATTTAGTTAAAAAATTATCTCTAAGTTAAAAGAATTAAGTTACCATGGCCTTATGTGCTGCATGGAAGATGTGGTCCATAGACACTTTTAAACTAAAAATGAAAGTGTCAAAGAGCAAGTTTTTTTCTTTAAAAAAGGTCCATTTGCATCTTAAACTCTATGAGATGATAATAGTGTGCTTCTTTACTAGATGATAACAAACTTCTTTGATTTGAAAATAGTATACAAATGCACGTTAGTCTCTAAGCACTCTCGGTAATTTTAAATCGGAAAGAAATAATGTTACAATTATTAAAGATGAAAGGTCGGAAGTACAAATACCAAATAATAATGATGATGATGTTGCCATTATTAAAGATGTTAAGTAGAAACACTACGAGGTTGAGTGGTTTAGACAGCAGAGAAAACTAAACACAGAGACGACACGGATGCCTTAGATTCGATTCATCGTGTAGGAAACCAAACACTGACACGAGAGATGGAACCCGCACGCCAAACGATGAAAGATGGAAAAATTGTTAGGCACAAACACAAGCACAAGGATAACGATCTGAACAGCCACTGTAATAGGTCAGCGATGATGTCCACGACGAGGCCTCCAACATAGATGCAGGTTTTACATCGTGGGTTGTGATGCCCACAAAATCACAAGCATTCCCTTCAACTTTTTTTAAGAACCTGCAATGTTTAATGCAGCGGACTGGTCCAGCTGATTTGAAAAAAATCCGCAAAGCATGGGCATGATGTTCTTGAAAGCTACACTTGTCGGGTCTGCTGTGTTAAAAATTTGAATACATCTCACATGTGTTGCTTCCCTGAATCAACAGCCCAAAGGCCCGGAGCAGCGTATATCATTTTCTTTGCCTGATGTCTCTGAACTTTGTCTGGCCTTTACTAATCAGTGTCAAGCTTCTTATAAATTGGGCCTTTGCCCTCTTTCCTTCTCACCATGAGCACAGCAATTGGCAGTTTTGTTTAGTCTATTACTAGTGTTTTCCCAACCACACATCCTCATATTTCCTCTTTCAATTGTTTGAATTCATAATCTCAGGAGAAAATGGTGAGAGGCACCATGGAAATTGTTAGCAGAGTTCTTTCAAAGCTTGCGCAATCTCATTCTCCTCAGAAGATGAGGAGATTCGTTCAGTTGAGAAACGAAGAGCAGAAAAAGATAAGCAGAGATGTGCCAGTTTATGTGGGTGAGCAAAGAAGTAGATTCATCATTCCAACGCCATTTCTCAATCACTCCCTCTTCGCATATCTTATGCAAAAATCAGCTGGTGAATTTGGTTTTGATCATCATTTGGGTGTCTTCATTCCTTGTGATGAAAGGATGTTTGAGCAGGTCACATCCTTCCTCAGCACCGCTATAAAGAAGAAGAATCAACCACTCCACTCCAAAATCCCAGATTTTGCTGCAGTATGAACTAGTAAAAGACCAAGTTAGGGCCGGCACACTGGTTTTGGAGTTTGAATTTGGTCATTCCAGTAAATGGAGTGGTAAGGATTGGCGGGTGTCCGTAGGAGCTCCCACATCAACATCAATGCCAAATCTTGATGGGCAGAAACAAGGAAAATTTTGACAGCGAAAGAACGCACAAGTATATAGCAAAATGGAAATAATTTCATTGTTGAATCTGCTCTTGTTGCTCTGCATGAATGTAAAATTAAAATTGTAAATGCAAATGAAAATTTTACACAGTTAAAATTAAAAAGAAAAACCGTTTTGGTTAATTACTTCTCTCTCTGTTTCCCTTTTCGCTATATTTGTGGTAATAGAATAAATATAATAATTCTTTTTCTTGCCTAATATCAGTGACCGGGCTATTGCCAGCATAGATTCATCTTCTTAGCCTGGAAAACTTGTTAACTCATATTTTTCAGTGGGCTACTGGGCTACTTTCTTTTTTACCGGGACTAAGTTTACTAAATTGGACCTCCCAACTTCAATGAAAAGTTTGTATTGTGATGGGATTCGACAATGTTCTAGATTTGGGTTTCAAATATATTTTATTTCAAATTTTGTTTATTCTAAATCTGAACAAACTTTGCCTAAACAAAACTGTAATAATTAGTAAGATCTTACAAAACAAAACTGTAATAATTGGTAAGATCTTACAAAACAAAACTGTAATAATTGGTAAGAAAACATGTGTGACTACCGATCTGCTGTAATAATTAGTAAGATCTTACAAAACAAAACTGTAATAATTGGTAAGATCTTACAAAACAAAACTGTAATAATTGGTAAGAAAACATGTGTGACTACCTGTAATAATTGGTAAGAAAACATGTGTGACTACCGATCTGCTGGAATCAGATGGTCAGCAAACCAATCCTAAGGTCTCTGTACATTCATCCTTAAGGTCTCTGTACATTCTTTACTCTTTGCATTCTTCAAGAAATAAAGTTGGGTAACATTCCTTAAGGTCTCTGTACATTCTTTACTCTTTGCATTCTTCAAGATTAAGGTCTCTGTACATTCTTTACTCTTTGCATTCTTCAAGAATCTCTGTACATTCTTTACTCTTTACTTCTTTACTCTTTGCATTCTTCAAGAATCTCTGTACATTCTTTACTCTTTACTTCTTTACTCTTTGCATTCTTCAAGAATCTCTGTACATTCTTTACTCTTTACTCTTTGCATTCTTCAAGAAATAAAGTTGGGTAACTGTGTCTTAGCATACACTTTGTATTCTTTGAGAAATAAAGTTGGGTAACTAACTCTTAGCATCCCTTTGGTTGACTGGCATATTCTTACCTTAAACACAATAAATATAATGATATATTATACACATGTTTTTTTATGTTCTAAAACTACACTAGCTTAGACGTGGGAAGGAGGGATGCTATTTGATTATAAGCATAATGTCCATGTGTCCGTGTGCTTTGTTTTTATTTATTTACTTTTGGAAATTGTAGGCTGGCTAACCAAAGATACAAAATAAAAAATTGGAACTTTTATTTTTAGGACAATATTTATGTAAATTGTTGAGGCGTTCATCAATTTTGACGCACATGCAGAAACATTCAAACATCAACTGCAAAATTTCTACAATGTAATAAACAGGTGTGTCACAACCGTAGAATTAAACTTGACAAATGGGCCTTTTCTCCTCAAAGTTGGAAACTACTGGTACCTCATAATCTCTCCACCTGTGCATGGCAGAAGACTCATTTTAGCATCTGTGCATGGCAGAAGACTCATTTTAGCATATGCACAGACTGATAGACCAAGTATTTAGTTTCATAGACTAAGTATTTAGTTTCATAACCATGGCTGAAATGGAAAAGGGGTAAAATAATGACTCATCGATGAAGTGGTAACTAATTGCTACAAATAAATATAACTAATTGCTTAAATAAAACGAACTCAATGACATGTGTGGTAAAGCTCTACTATGAATTAAAAGTTGTGGCTAAAACTACCATTGTGGTAGATCCTTACATGCTACACACTTTTCCACAAGGCAAACAATAAGCTTGGTATCCCACATGACTTCCAAGGACCTTGGAGGGTCAAGAATAAATTATGATACTCCCACAAAACACATTTATGTATCCCTTTGGTAAAAGAAAATTGACAAACACTTGAACCCCATAGGATTATAATGTAGATCTCCTCATATTGAGAATCTACACTCCACAAAGCTTTAAGGATTACAACAAGAATGAGACTGTAGGATGGATGATTCTAAAAACTAGATTTACATAAGTTATGTACACACCAAGGCAATACAATGAATGGGATAATAAGCCCTAGATCTAGATCCTAGCATGGATGTTACAATAATGAGACAGGAATAGATTTGATCAACATGCACACATAGATGATTTAAAATAACAATCAAAATCTTGGGAGAATGATATAGTAATGGTAGTGTAGCTTTCAACAATCTTCCAACTCTTGCAAGATCCTAGCCAGAACAAGATGCATAATCTAATGATGTTAAGCGAGTGATCACCTTGGATTGCTTTAAGGATTAAGATCTAGAACCATTCATTTGTAATCCCCGTGTCCATGCAAGTTTTCCTAAAAGAACTAGAGTCTAGAAAACAACTAAAAACATCTTATTATTTTCTCTAATGGCTACCAGAGATGTCCCATTCAAAGCTTGAACATCCACACTCAGAAGGCTAAGGCTCAGGTGGGACATTTAGAACATGCTAAGCATCCATCCTAAGATCTAGGTCATATCTGATAGGATGTCCACACTGAGGCTGGTATCTCCACCATTTGGGCATTCACCCTCACGCCTCCAATGTCCATAGTTTAGACATTTAGGCTAAGGCCTAGGACATCTTGAGTATGTGGAAGATGAACTCTGAACTTTGGCTACTCTTGACTTGGATGTCCACCATGAAGCCTAGATGTCTGGGCTACATCTAGGGTTAAGAGAAATTGATGTTGACTTGATCAATCCTTGCCTCTACGCATCTCAAAATTCTCCATTCAACTTCATTGACCTCTACTTTGTTATGTGCTCACCACTTGGTTGAACCAGGTGCCTTGGTCTCGAGTCTACTAGATTAGCTTCCGTGGTTTGACTTGCAACTCTAGCACTTTGATTAAACTAACTTCTTTGGTGTATGTTATTTGCATATGATATTGTATTGGTGGTTACAACTCAAAAAAATATTGCTCCTAAAATGGAGAAGTAGAGACATGCTTTAGAATCAAAAGGCTTAAAAATTATTAGAAGTAAGATAGAATATATGTAATGCAATTTTAATAACATAAAAAGTGGTAAAATAGAAGTGACAATTCAAGGCAAAAGAGTCTCTCACTGCAAATAGTTCTGCTACCTAGGATCAATTCTACAATTAGATGGTGAAATTGATAAAGATTTCAAAAATAGAATTGAGTCAAGATAGTCAAAATAGAGACAAGCTAGTGGTGTTTTCTATAAAAAAGAATACCAATAAAATTAGAGGAGAAATTTTACAAGACAACAATCAGGTCTATTGTCTTATATGGTGTTGAATGTTGGGTGGTACAAAAGAGAAATGAACAACAAATCAGTGGAAATGCGAATGTTTCAATAGATGTTGAATGTTACTAAAAGAGATAAATTACAAAATACATACAATAGAGGAAGACATGGAGTGGCTTTTATTTCAGATAAGCTACAAGAATGGAGGCTTAGATAGTTTGGACATGCCCAAAGAAGATTAGACAATAAGTCTATAAGCAAAGGTTGCTACATCATTGTTTTAGAAAAGCCAATAAAAGAAAGACAAAAAAGAAGACATGGAAAAAAACAATTGAAGATGATTTAAAGAAATTGCAAATAAACAAAGATCTAGCTCTTCATGGAGGTAAATGGCAAAAAAGAACTCATGCAACTGACAAAATTTTGTTGAAACAAGGCTGAGTGATGATGATGATGCAGCACAATGACACTGACATAAAGAGGAAGACATGATGCAGCAATAGATATTGAATGTTACTAAAAGAGATAAATTACAAAATACATACAATAGAGGAAGACATGGAGTGGCTTTTATTTCAGATAAGCTACAAGAATGGAGGCTTAGATAGTTTGGACATGCCCAAAGAAGATTATACAATAAGTCTATAAGCAAAGGTTGCTACATCATTGTTTTAGAAAAGCCAATAAAAGAAAGACAAAAAAGAAGACATGGAAAAAAACAATTGAAGATGATTTAAAGAAATTGCAAATAAACAAAGATCTAGCTCTTCATGGAGGTAAATGGCAAAAAAGAACTCATGCAACTGACAAAATTTTGTTGAAACAAGGCTGAGTGATGATGATGATGCAGCACAACGACACTGACATAAAGAAACACTACAGACACCAAAACAGAATAACAGGAAGAACCAACATTCTTAATGAGGTTTTGAAGACTCATAAACTACTGGATCTCCTTTAGACAATATAGACCCTCTAACGTCTTTCAATGACATGATAAAGTACCTTCATTTCCATTTTTCATACAGGACAGCTGAAAATTATGCTTTTATGTGTGATACATAACGGGCATTGAAGAAGGTACGCTTTCTAAGCCTCAGCTAAGTGGTGGCCTTGAACCATAGTAATGGTTACCAAGGATAATGACCTGATATGGAACAGCGCTGCACTTGAGATTCTAGGAATCCAATGGAATTTTTGTTTTAAAAATTAACAGTAGTGTTCCAATCATTAGAAGATGCTATGCAGTAAACACGAACAATACTTGGCTTGATCAGAGTCGGGAAGGCTTTAGAGATAGCACGACTACCGTGCAATGATTCGTGGTGTGGGTAAAACAAACACCATGACAGGAAAGATAAACCCACAACCCATAAAAAAACAAAGCATCATATGCACTTGCAGCACCGCCAATGATGAGGGATTGAAATTTGGCATTTGATTCAAAGACAAGCTCTCAACAGCCCACTAGCGATGACATCTGCAACGAGCAAACGCTATACGCAGAGACCTACAGCAACAATTAGACAGCCTGAAACATCACCATATATATAAATATCCATGCAGGTTTGTAGGTAAAATATCTTGTGATCCCAATACAATCCCAATTGGCAACCATTCTTAACTTTTCAGGGCACCTGCGCACACTCTTATTGCAGATTGCAATGCTTCATGTCCACCTGAGTTTGAAGTAAATCCACAGGCAAGTTGTGGGGTGACAGGAATTAAGTATACCCCACATGTGTATTGCCTCCACACTCCACAAAATGCCACAGCCACAGCCACAGGCATGTGTTTCTTTGTCTCTTACGTTTATGAAGTCAGGTTGGGCTTCGGTAATCAGTACAGGTTTCCTATATATTGGGCCTCTACTCTATTTCCTTCTCACCATAAGCACAGGAATTTGCTTTGGCTCCATCTATTCCTACTACTCCAACCACATCCTCATCTTTTTGTTTCAATTTCTCAATGAAAAGACCAGTTGGAATCATTGGCAGATTTTTTTAAAAAAATCTGCACAATATCATTCTCCTCAGAAAATGATGAGATTTATTCAGTTGGAAAATGACGATTAGCATATGATGAACAGAGATGTGACCAAAAGTTACTGTGCAGTCTATGTGGGTGAGCAGAGAAGGAGATTCATAATTCCAACATCATTTCTCAATCGCTCCCTTTTTGTACATCTTCTGCAAAAGTCTGCTGATGAATTTAGATTTGATCATCATATGGGCATCGTCATTCCTTGTGATGAGAGGTTGTTTGAGCAGCTCTGCGCTGCTATAAAGAAGAAGAATCAACCACTACACTCCAAAATGTTAGCATTTGCTGCTGTGTAAAGTCAGAAGAAAGCAAGTTAGGGCTGACACAGTGGTATTGGAGTTTGAATTTGGTCATTCCGGTAAATGGAATGGACTGAATTGGCAGGTGTCTGCAGAACCCACATTAACATCAGTGCCAAATCTTTAATGGAAGATGCTGAGAGTCATGTTGGCAGCCGCGACAGAAATTTTGATAGCGGAAGAAGGCATCAAGGATGTAGCAAAATGGAAGGATTTCAATGCTGTATCTATCCTTGTTGCTCTGCATAAACGACGTAGCAAGATCAGGATTTCATTGATGAATTTGCTCTTGTTACTATGCACAAATGTAAAATGGGAAACACAAATGCAAATTTCATAGCGTTACGGTTTAAAAGAAACACCAGTTTGGCTACTTCATGTTTTTAAAATCTTTGTATTTGGAATCACTGACAATAGTATAAAGCTAATAA
>MNCI01016621.1:0-69291 GCA_015680685.1 Gnetum montanum | reverse complement strand
GGGACCAAAATCTCAACTTAACAAAGGTCCATAATCACAAAAAGGAGAAATAAACCAATCTCAAGGAGGAAAAATCATCTTTGCCAGAACCACAATCACTAGAGGAAGTCGAGGCAAAGATCAATAAGATGTTGGAATGGACACATAAAAAGTGTGGAGAATTTATTGATATTATTGGAGATAGAGTTTTGATAACCCAAGAAGCAAGACAAAATATCATTAGACATTCAGAAAGAAGGGATGAGGAAAATAAGAGCTCAACTACTGATCATACGTATGAATGCAACATTTTCTTGTACAATCACCCCAAGGGCCAATGCCCAATATTGTTACATTTATATGAGCATTGGGGAAACATGTTACACCTAGAGTTCATACAAAGATACTGTTTTTGATCATAGTGGCAACAATCCCAGTCGTGGGGGAAGCCATCCCTAAATTGGAGACACCCTTCATATCATCCGAATCCAAATGCTTATCTAGTCCAATGTCCTGTTTTCTCAACTAGGTCAACATACTCTATCTCATCGCATTATCATTCTCCTTAATACTATTAGCCCATGCCTTCAACACAACCACCGCCTTGTGTACCTTACATTTCTCCTCAATTTCAACATTCTCATCCTTTCCCCCCTTCTACATTGCCACCAACTATTCTTGAAGTGTCTGCACCACAGCAACAACCCACGGACGTTACTTATTCTACTATTGCCAACAACAGTGAGAGGCCTCCTCAACATCAAAAGCATCCCTTCTTTAAACATGACCGTAAGAAGGGACAACACAATTCCAAGTCCACTACATTCTCTAACTCGGCACAAGTCCAACACTGTGGTGCACCCTTCCCTTTGAATCCAACGCCTCATGTCACCTCATCAAGGCCACCAAGTAACACTCCAACAACCATATGACCCAATGAACACAGCCATGGAGGGTGACATCCTGATCCTTGCATACCATCTTATGGTCCTAGATACCATAGTGGGTCAACTCTTTATCTGAGAACCACATCTCATAAATTTCCCCACTATGCTTACTATAATCAAGTGTGTGAACCCCAATGGGGTAAGTATGACCAAGTTTCAATATTTCCAACATGCAAGGATCCTCATCTTTCATTTATTAATCCTTTCCATGCTCAACCATTTGGTTATGGGGGATATCCCCCATTTTAATAAAAAGTAGGATTAATAAATATTTTTCATTTTCTTTAATTTTACAATTTTTGTTTTCTAGTTTTTCATTTTTCAATTTCTTGATTTATCTTTTTATCTTTTTACAAGTAATCTCATCTACGAATAAAACACTCATGTGGCTCATTGGTTGAGATGTGTTCTATGTTATCAAGTCTCAAATGATCAATCATGTGGATAGTGAGCCCATTACACCCACTCATCCATTCTACAAATAAGAGGTTCTGTTCGAGGGTACAGTGATATTCTTGACATTCTTGAAACTTAAAATTAATTTTGTATTCATTGTACTCGGAATGAAGAAGGATGGATCAAGAGGGAATGATTAGGGTGTGACATCAAGGGGACTTACAGATTGTCTTTGGTGATGTCTGTGGGAGTTATCATGCAACGTGGTTGTACTAAGATCCTTGTAGATCTAACAAAAAATGGAAGTAAGAGTAATCAAAAGGCACTCAAAAATCCAATGTTGTTCTAGGGGGTCCCACTGGAAAGACATGCACCCATGCCTGAAGGTTGGCAGCTTCTCTGGATTCAACAATCGGAAAAAAAAAAGAGAAAGAAAAAAAAAACAAACACAAAGAAAGTGCCATAAAACAAAAATTACTCCTCCCTTGAACAAAATGCCAAGTGATTTTACACCTTGTTGTTATGGTACTCTCATAGTTGCTCATCATGGGATGAAACAATGTGGTGTCATTGATCAAAGGAATGGACTTGGTCCTGATCTTGGAACGATAGATTAATGACACATTAATCATGCTTTACACGTAGGATTCACTATGTCCTAGGTCAGTTACCTCATGTCTCAATCTCTCCAATCCCTTTTGTTGTTTGTCTCATCTCACTATCCATGTAATTGTAGCTCGTGTCTCGTATAGCGTAAAATTCTTACCTCATTCCGGTGATACTTACATGTGTGTGTGTTGTGGAACTAGTGTGGATTACATTTAACCCTCCAAGTGCCCACGGACACTTGTAGGTGTGGTTACGAAAGGGCATTATTTTGAAACCTGCTTTGGGGAGGACCCACTTGTATAATTTTTGTAATTTTCACTTATAACACATCTTCTGCACATCATCTACTACCCTCTGCGTATTGTCAACAATATTCTTTCCCTTATTACTATCCCTCTGATTCACATGTTCCTATGAACCATCATATGACCTTTTTCTCTCACTTACCACTCGAAGCCTTTATTGATCAATTCCACCCACATATAATTATTCATGCCTTCACAACTATCTAAATTACCCTAGACCCTTTAACATGTGCCTACATGTCCTTAATTTCCATTTTTAATTCCAAAAAAGCCTTCAAAATTCAGTATTTTTCCATCGGCCTAAGCATTGATAGGCGGCAATATCACATCCGCGATATCGTGTCACATTAAACTATATATACGTGACCCCCCCCCCCCGGCAACACTTACCATCATTTTCCACTATTCACGTGGGGGAGTTTTTCGAATTTTTCTCTATGACTTGTGATTATGAGACCCTTGCTTTTATACCTATATCTTGCTCACTGGAACTCCAATTTTCATTCCATCTGAACCTACTTGAACTCGGAGTGTTCAATTTAGTCATTGGGGAGGGACACATGCCGAATAATGCATAACTTTTTTGGAATTTGTCATCACCCGAAGGACATTATCAAGGGTAATTAGTTATAATATATTAAGGATAATGGTGACGAAAATAATTTCATCCCTTTAGGTACATTGAGAAAATAAAATTGGAAACCACCTAAGTAAAAAGGACTCACTATTATAATCTTTCGGGAAACATCACACAGAGATAAAATAAATTAATTAAGGCAAGTAGTAAGGTATAACTTAACTTCGGAAACAACCTTACTAATGCTTGACCCCGTGTGATTGCAGATGGCCCCGAAACATGGACAATAGGAGGGTCCTACTTAGGGTGGAAGCAAACGACCTAGGAGAGGTGAAGAGCAAGTCCCTACTGGAAAACATGTAGAGCAGGAGGAACAATCATTTAGCATTCATCAAGAAGACCCTGCTACTGTACAATCAGGGTAGGTAGAAGGAGGAGCTGCTGTAGTGTCTAAACAGGGCCAACATATCACGTTGCCCCAGGATTGTATTCAGGCTATCCACAAAAGGTCCACATTTACTACGGTGATTGTGGAATTAAATTTTGAATCTTTTGCAGAGTTTGCTCCTGAGGCTGTTAGGGATCACCTCAAAGGCTCTTCCTTATGGCCTATCCTCTCTGCAAGTAGTGCCTGGTACTTAGGGGAAACGTACCAATTCTAGCACAATAGAGAACAAGGCACCACTGTTAACGTTTGTGATGTAACAATTGATTTCTTTTTGTAGGCCATTTTGAAAGTATTAAACCTTTCGAATACAGGGCCAAAGGTTGCTTAGTTATCTACTCGTTCAAACCCTGATGCATGACAAGTTTGGTTGGAGAGGGTATATGGTAAGGATAAGACATTTGGAGAGTTAACAACGGAAGAGAGGATCTATTTCAAAATTGGAACGTATCACCTCTTCCTCATAAAGGGCCTAAAAAGGATCTCAACATATGTGAAAAGGGGGTGTGCAGTGCTAATGGAAAATGTTAATGCTAACCTGCCTCATCTATATTTCACAGAGATCCTGAGGTAGTTTAAAGAACAAAAGATAGGAAAACTTGCATTACCCTTCCCTTGTCTTATCAGAAAGTTGTGCCGACGTGCTGGTATTAGAGGATACACTAATGATGTTCTCTGAAAAGTTCAAAATGCTTCATATGCTGAATTGTTAAAGCCACCAGTTGCAAGGAAAATCATTGGTGAGACGTTGGGACCAGAATAAGAAAAAGAACAGATGGTAGGACCAATTGCAACCCAACTTGCAGGACCCAGCCAACCTGCAAGTACGGGACCCAACCAACAACAGGAAGTAGGGCCTAGCACGGGCCAGGATCAACCACCGCCACCGCAAGATTATAGACCGTCGATGAGCCATCTCAAGGCCAACACTGAGAAGGTTAGTTGAGGAAGTCGTGATGATGCAAATCTTTTCTGCGTCATCGACGATGCCATACAACCCATGGTTTCTTTGGATCATGCAAGGGGTGAACTATCCATTCATACAGGAGGAGGGGAAAGTGTTTGGTCACAACAAATCTCAGGAAACGCTGCATCTTTCCAAGTACAATTTGAAACTGGTGAAGGAACCACTATGGTGGTCATGCAACACCAAGATGTATCAGGAGTCACGGAAGTGGTTGCAGAGCATATTAAAGAATTGTTCAATGTACCTGTTTTGCCACCGGTAGATCTCACAGGAGCACGGGATGCTCAAACTTTGGCCGGAACCTCAATGACTCCTGCGGAACATGAGGATGTGCTTGATTGATTGCTACAAATAGGACAAGTAATGACATCCTTGTTTGACATCCCTCAAGATGTTATAGCAATTCAATCAGACCTCATTTCCATGAAGGGGAAGCTGGTCTTGACAGAGGTGAGGGCTAAGCATGTTGAAGCAGAGGTGCAAAAATTGCAAGAAAAGCTTGTGGCCCTACAAGCAACATAGCGGGACCCTTTGCAATTTGTTCCCGCAGACCAGCTGGACAGTTTCAAAACTGAGCAACTGACCAAACTACTAACGGAGAATAAGAAGGTGGTAGAAGAAAAAGAGAAGGTTTTTTGGGATGCCTTTGCAGCACAAGCGCAAACTCATGCTCATACCAAGGTACTCAAGGCCTTACAAGAGGAAAACAAACAGCTTTTTGCTGACAACCTTTAGTTGACCTCTATGGAGAAGCAAAAGAATGTTCTCGAAGAACACTTTCATCAGTTGTGAGAACAATTCATCCGGGTCAACCAAGACATAAGCCATTTAGCCAGGGAAAATTGAACCCTCTCAATGGAGGAAGTATGCGCCATCTGCCAAAAGACAGCTATCGAAATAAGCACGTGGCAAAATGAGGCTAAACAACATGAAAAGCTAAAAGAGCACTTCCAAGATCAAGTGGGGATGTACAAATAGATCATTGAAAAGGAGATCCATATGGCCAATTCCCACATCAATGCGCTGAACACACTAACTGGTGGACCATATTAGATACATATGCATTTATCCACCAAGTGGAAGTTAAGAATCGGGACCTGTAGATCCAAGACCTTATAGAATACATGGAGTTGGCAAACTTGCGGTATGCCAACCTTGCCATGTTAATAGCAAGGCGCCCAAGAACGAAGCTCGAACAATAGGTAGCCACCACCTATAGCAAATATGAAACAGAATTTGCACAACACAAAAAGATATTGCAAAAACTGGAGATTGCAAATTCTGAACTTGAGGTGGTTAAAGAAAGCTACCAGGGACAAAAAGGTGTCACAACAAATTTGGCTCGATGGTCTGTAGATTTCCAAGAATACAAAGATAAAGCCAGAGCCTACGAGGAGGAACGACAGGTGTTTGCGGCTTAGTATGTTAAGGCAAATCAAATGTTTCCGTAGCTACCCTGCCCATGGGAAGTGCCTACTCCATCAAACATTGGAACATTAGCATGGATAGTGCAATACCCTCAAACCAAAGAAGAGAAACTCCATGCCATACTTCAACGTCATCAAGTCCCAAGACCTAGAGCACAAGACAAGGGAAAAGCACCCATGGAGGAGCCACCGCCACCAGGAACTACATGAGTTCCATCAATTTTGTAGCTGTGGGATTTTCTTTAGCATTCTTTGTATTGTGTCTCCATTTTGTTTTGATTCCACACTACAGCATGAACCCATTCTCACTAGTCAATAATCCCATACCTATCCACTGTGTAATCAACAGAACTTATTCTCACTGTAACTCCAAGATGAGTTTTCATTCAGTCATGGGGGTATGATGAGTTATCATTTCGTTCGCTACAATATAGCATAGGCGATATCGCAGCCTATTTCCTCATCTATAAATAAGAGGTAGACAGCTTTAATAGGCAATTTTTAGTTCTTAGTTTAAGTGTTAAGTTTTAAGTAGTTCTTCTCTCAACCCTTCTCTCCTAGTGTATGCCCACAGTGTGGTGATTGTAATTGTACGGCATCCTTATTTGAGTGTGACGTACTTGGACACGCACATGACCGACAATAAAGATCGAGATTACTTCATCATTGCAACATTCGCACATGACCGGTAATAAAGATCGAGATTACTTCATCATTGCAGCATTCACTTAGCTTAATTATTTAATTAATTATCATTGTCATTGTTATTTATTGCTTTCTTAGCTAATATCTCTTCACCCTAAACTCCTGTTAAATGCGAAATGAGTACGACTTGATTACGAGCATTTAAGTGTGACTACTTGGTAGCCCAGTAGTGTACCTAGGATCTGCACTTGGTAATCTCAGTGGTAGTCATGCACGAGGTCCAAGATGTGTACGGATGATTAAGGAACAGATGCTCATGGCACTTAGGCTAGCTTAAATCCTCTCTCACCCTATCTCTCTTAGCTTAGTTAATATTATTTTCCATTATCTCCAGGAGTAGCATTAGTATAGGAACACATCATACACCTCATTCTGGACTAAACCATACTTGACAAAGTTAACACTAGTCCAAATGGGAAGATAGTGAATTACGACCTAAGGATAACTGTCTTGATACCACAACTAGTCCATCTGCAGAGTTCAACCGAATCGTGCGTGAAACGCTCGTATTCGTATAGCTGAGTGTAGGGGTACCTTGCCACTCATCAGTGACTGACAATAAAGATTGAGCTATTTTATACTAGTTTCTTGTTTTGCTTAGAATAATATTTCCTATTTTCTAGTTGAATGCTTTACTTTTCCAAAGCACACTTTACTTTTACTATTGTTACTATATGGAATGGATACGACTGATTTCGAACGTAAGGTGTGATTGTTTGGTAATTTAGTAGTGAGATACTTGGTAATCCCAGTAATGATTCCATAAGCCCAAGATGTGTATGGAAAATCAAGAATGGATATCCATTGTCTTAGGCTAGGATAGATTTGCTACTTGTTTTACTTGGAAATTATTTCCATTTTCACCACGTTTGCTAGGAGTCATAATGGCCAACCAACATAAGTTATCATATACCTCACGATAAGCTAAATCATACACATAGACCTCACTAGCATATTAACATTGCCTCATGCACAGATTATGGTTGAGTCATGCACAGACACTTGTGACTTGTATGATTAGATGTTGTATTGCTCCAGCGCTCATCATGTATAAATTTTATATTTGACAAAAACACAAAATATACAAAGATTATTTTTCAATTTATAGAAAATTCTTCTTATGTAGAATTGACCCAACCTACGCCCCATGTCCCTCTTCCTATAATTCCTTCACAATTATGCACTCTCTACATTGAAATGTAGGTGTCAAGACCCTCTTATATAAGAAAGTTTATTTTATTTCCCTATACATGGAGCATAATCGTTTTCGACCAAAAGTCTTAGGATATAGACTAACAAAGGTTTTCAATTAAATATTCAAAAATGTTTTGAAGTCCATAAATTCCACAAAATTCCCAAAAATCCAAATATTTTATATTATGTAGGAATCTTTGAAGGCTAGTTCTTGGCTATCCTCACTTCTAAAAAAATATTCCTGTAGGTCTTTAAATAACCTCACTACTAACATCAAATTATCTTTTTAAATATTTAATATCTAATAAAAATGTTACAAAAATCTAAATATTATATATTTTACCTAAACATCTCCAAAGGCTAGAGATTATCTTATCAAATATTTAGTATCTAAAATTGTCACAAAAATCTAAATATTATATATTTTATCCACACAGCTCCGAAGGCTAGTTCTTAGTTACCCTCACTACCCCTCATTGCCAGAAGGATATAGTAATAGGTCTTCGAATGACCTCCTTATTAACATCAAATTATCCTTGTGCTCCCTAATAAGTTATTCATGGTCAAGTCTTGGCAAAAGCCTCATCATCAAAAAGATAGGCCTTGACTATGCCTCATCACATCACTACACTCAATTGCTCAATGTCATGGTCTCAACTACTTTTTCAACCTCACATGAACTTAAGAATCAAAATCCAAAGTAAGAATTTTTCTAAACCCTTATTCCTATAGGGTGGATTGCACTAAGGTATACTCCACTAGTACATGCTAATGGTGAGCATTTAGAAGATTCACAACTCCCACTACCAACTAAGCACAACATAACCAAGTATACAATGAAATATTTGATAGCACTTCAAAAGTAAACATTGATGTATCCTCCATCCAAGATGACATTTGAAGATGATATAGAAGGAGAAATGCTAACATAACTAAGAGCTTCACAATTCTAAATGCCCACAAAATTCCATTTACCCTGAAAATCTTAAAACTTTGACAAATAAATTTCATATTGATCTTTTTTTAAAAAAAAAAATCAATTACATACCTACCAAGAAATCCTCTAACCATAAAATTTAGTGTTTTAATGTAACTTTAGCAAGCTATTGTTTACGATATAATACGAAATTACTGCAAATTAAAACATGCTATGGAAATAGCTAAAAGCAAAATCTCTCCAAACTAATACAAATCATTTCTTAACTTATTTTATTTTTTGTGTATTAAAAAGATTTTGCCACAATTTTCTGAACTGTAAGGAAAGCAGCTAACAGAAGATTTTACAGAAATTTATATTTACATGGACTTTGAATATGACATGTTCCGAGTAATTAGTTCTACAGATTGGCTCCCAGCTTACAATTATTTTTCTTTTAGAACATTGTGGATAAATTACGATTCGATATGGGGTATGCTTTAACATATTCCTTTACCGTTGGATTATCCCACTGATTTCATTTTTTGCTGAAAGCATTGGTCCATTATTGTTTCGTTCAGCCAATTGTTTGCTGGGTCAAATCAGCACACCTTAGCTGTAACGACATAAAACGGAAATGAAAATCATCTTCAAAAAAAATTTGATGAATTTTCCGCTGGAAAACATTCGAACTCTTACTTGGGCTTTTAGGGTTTTGTTTTCAAGGTTTCTATTGCGTACCTGCAGTCAGTAACAAAATGAACCTGTTAATTTTTTGGTGTAAAGAAAGAAACTGCCAGAGAGAATCTAGGGCTACTTCTCTGAACTCCAGGAGATTGCGTACAATCACAAAAGTATTCACCTCGTCTGCCAATACATGGATCTCCTCATATAACAGTTTGATCTGCAAGCAAAACCTCATTACTAAACCCTAAATAGTTAAAACAGTTCTGGAAAAAAACCATATTAACATCAAAATCCTCAAACCTTGCGATTCAAAACCCTTCGTTTTGCACTCTGAAGCTTTTTTTCAAGTCGCTCCAGAGACGTGGCAGATAATGAATCCAGATCCTCCCCCATAATATTCCTGTAACAAAACATCAGCCGTGAAACAAAGTATGCTCGCTAACACCATCAAATCGGAAGAAATAAAATTTCTCGTCTACTTTTGTGTTTGTTCAAGTAACTTGATCCTGGTAAGTAAATTTTCAGCTTTATCCTTGTCATCCGTACCAATCTGTCAGTTAAATGCGTGCACCGGCATCATTAAGCAAAATTCGAAATTGAATGCATTTAGGAAATACATTCTTCAGACTTTAAAAATAGATGGGCAGAAAAAAAAATTTAAGTAATGTAGAGTATTGAAATAAAATAAAATAAAATTCCAAATATCTACATGTCCAAATTTGGTTTTAAAATAATCTTTACAGGTTTTGAATTTTACTTCATTTTCAAAGGTGCTGTAGTTACAAGAAACAAAGTAAGGGGATTCTTAAATTTTAACTAATTCCTGGTGAGATCAAGCTATGTTTACTTGATGTAAGAGTAGAACACAGAGCTTATTTACAAAGTCTTATATTTACAAAGTCTTACTTTTACAATGGTCTTATCTTTAGATTAAAAACCATCAAAATGCTTGCAGTCTATTTTATTTAATATACATGTTATATAATATATTTTTAAAAAAGGGAGATAGGTATTGGAACCCAGAATTTGACTCTAGAAACACCTCAAAATATATAGCTAGCATAACATATTATAAAAATTACAGCAAAATATCTAACATAAGACATTGGTATTTTTCCAATATAACTTACTTTCACATTTGTTTTTCCAGTGTAAGACTTATACCTTGTATCGCACAAAGTTATAAGTTTTGTGAGTTATGAAAGAAATATTTGGTATCCAATGCCACTCAATTATATTTTACTTCTAAAGCAACCCTAACCCTATTTTGCATAACTTCTGTCTAACATTTAAAGATAATTATAATTTTATATTAATAAATAATATTTTTAATCAATATATTCTATTTCATGATTAATATTAATCTAAAAGAAAAACTTTGACTAAATATTGATTATCTCTAGCAACTTCAAGTTGTATCTAAAATTCAAAATAAGTTAAAAGATACTTATATATTGCAATGAGAATTAGAAATATATATTCTTAGCTTATAGGGATGGTTTAAAGGTAGAGAGAAGCTAATTAAGTTTCTACTCTACCTTACCAAGCTCAAAATAAAGGTTAAATTTAAGGCTAGTTAGAGTTGTCAAACCCATTCTAAAATATATATAAGATTTAAATATTATTGATTATTGCAAATAAAACAACTTAAATTGATTAATGGTACAATGAAGAGTCTAAGGATACCTATTAAAACATTTTGAAGATAATACTCAAAATGGCCTAACCAAATAATTTGTTTAGCTAATTATAGTTTCACACCATTAAATTTATAAAGACTAATTCATAGTAAAGAATACAAGAACTTGAAGGAGAAACAAGTCAAGGTAGCAATTACAATAATAGAAAAAGAACCTATTATAGTTTTGAAAATTCTTGGAAATAAATAAAATGCTTATAAAACTTATTTGATGAAGAAGAGATATTGTATCAAAATTTATTTTTACAAAAAAGACAAACCATAGCATTGAAATTTCTTCTACTCCAACTCAAATAACTTTACATGGTATTAAGAATGATATCAAAAGATTGGTATTAGAAAAAAGATAAATTTTTAAAAATAATATACAAAGCTAATTAATAATGATGGTTCACTAATTGAGAAACATGAAAAATGCTGAATAAGAGTTTGGAAAGTAGTAATGTTTCTTAAAAGAGTAATAAAAAAACATGTATAATTTAACAAACTTAACATCTATAACACCTTTGTTAACCTTTAAGATATATATTTTCTTGTGCATGTACCAAAATACTGGGTATGAGCTTAAAATTGATTAAAATTTTATTGGAAATGTCAAATGATCAAATGCCTTTGTTTTTGGGTATATATAATTTTTAACAGATTGTTTGGTCTTACCTATGTTTAATATTCATAATTTCTAATTTTGCATATGGAATTTAATATTTTTTCTTTTTTGCAATAAAATATACAAATTGATATACCAAAGAACCATAAAAATCAATAATTCAACTAATTTGTAGTTCTTACATATGGAATATAATAAAAAGTTAAAATTTGGTACATATTTGTTAATTATTATTTCTTCTGTTTAATTTATATTTTGAATTTTTTGTTCATAGCTTTTTAATTTAAAACATTATTTTTGAAAATTTTNTAGCTTTTTAATTTAAAACATTATTTTTGAAAATTTCAACTTCTACTGGTACTAGAACAAGCATAAGTAGTTGTGTAAGGTATCATTAAAATGACAATACAATTTAAATGTAAAGTTGAAGTAAAATAGTTTAATGGCAAAAATAATTTTAGGTTACAGAAAATTTAAGTATAGGGCTTACTCATTCAATAGGGATTGTAGTAGATATACATAGGGAAGACAATGCAATCTAATAAATGCACTTTTTGTTAGATGCCCAAATGGCATTAAATGGTATATACTTTGGGATGTGTTCACATAAAAATAGTCATCCATGAAGAAGTTATTTTAATAAGTCCTTTCTTTAAAAATAGAATCAAAATGAAGCTAAAGAAAAGTCATTGCAATAAGATGTTTTAGTAGAAATGGAGATTTGGGAAAATGAATGCAACAAGAAACATACAAAAGAAGTTCAAAATATAGGTGAATTACCTTTGGAGATAAGCAATATTCAAATTCCAATGCAAAGTACACAAACTCACATAGAGCTTAGAAGACCTTTAAGAACAAATAAGGGTATTCCTACAACTAGCTATGATAATAAGTATGGATGTGTTTCAATGATTGTTTATATATATAAGGTCATGTTTTATCAAGAAGCACTAAAGAACTCTCAAAACAAGGTGGTAAGAAATTATAAAAGAAAAGATATCATCTTCGTATAAAAATCAAACTTAAGATTTTTTGAAGCTTCCTAAGTGTAGAAAAACCATTAATCACAAATGGATATTCACAACATGCTGCAACATGTGTTGTTGTTTAATTTAAAGTAGGATTAGTTGCAAAGAAAGATCTCCAAAAGATCATAATTTATTTTTTTTAAAAAAGTGTGCTTCCATTAGTTGCTAAAGAGTTACGACTATTCTAGCTTTAACTAAAATAAAGGATTTGGACTTGGAGCAACTATATATGGGGATTACTTGTCTACATGAAGAATTAAAAGACCCAAAAAAATCATAGAGAAGCTAGAGGGATTTGTTGAAAAAAAAAAAGGAAAATCTTATTTGCAAACTAAGAACATTGTTATATAGGCTAAAACAAAGTCTACCATAATGGAATAAGAGATTTGATTCCTTCATGTGCAAATTAATGTTTAAAAAAAAGTACTACAAATTTATGCTTTTACAATAAAGAGTGAAAATATAAGACCATTATTGCATTAGTTTAATATATGGATGAAATGTTTATTACAAAAAAATATAAAATAGAAATTACAATTACGAAGAAAGTCATTTTTTGAACTTGACATGAAAGAGTTGGAAAACTCTAAATAAACTACTCATTTTAATACAAGGTGAGATAGTAAAAATGAGCAAGTATACTTTTCTCAAGAATAATATATCAAAAAAAACTTTTAAGAGATTTATGATTGAAAACTTAAAACCAATTGTTACTACCATCAGAATACATTTTAAGCTATCTTTATATTTTATTGTAATTGGTAGTTTAATATACATTGTGGTTGGAACTCAACCAAACATGGACCTTTTTAGGTATATTTATGAATAATCCTAACAGAAGTATTAGGAAGTAATAGACTAGATTCTTAGATACATAAAGGTACAACTAAAGTCCATATTTAATATACCAAAAGTAAAATGGAGACTAAAGGTTACTATGATTTAAATTTTGGAAGTGATTTAGATAAAATAAAATCTACATCAGGCCAAGTATTTATAATGATAGGAGGACTAGTTATCAATGAGATGTTAGCCTAGTGATAAGTCTCTTGATTCCAAAAGTAAAATGGAGACTAAAGGTTACTATGATTTAAATTGTGAAAGTAATTTAGATAAAATAAAATCTACATTCAACTAATTATTTATAATGATAGGAGGACTAGTTATCAATGAGATGTTAGCCTAGTGATAAGTCTCTTGATTCCAAAAGTAAAATGGAGACTAAAGGTTACTATGATTTAAATTTTGGAAGTGATTTAGATAAAATAAAATCTGCATTAGGCCAATTATTTATAATGCTAGGAGGACTAGTTATCAATGAAATGTTAGCCTAATTGTAAGACTCTTTGTTTGGTAACTCCAAATTATGGATTTGATTTTAATGATCAAGTTATAAAGTTCTAATTTGAATACATGTCTTAAGTGGTAAATATTGTTTAAAAAAATGTTTCAAGTTCCAGCATTGTCTCCCTCTTGAAAGTCCAAGTTGTAATCTATCAATGGAGATAAAGTTTATTACAACGTTAACAACTAAAAGAGGGGATTGAACTAAAGAATGTCATAGAAGGATTGAATGAGTTTTAAGAGAAGGATTCAATTTTTAAGGACAATAAAGAGCCATATTTTTGGTACAAGATGCAACATTTCATGAGGAGTCAAAGCATATCTCAATAAAATATCATTTTCTCTACCAATAAATTAAAAAAGGATACATAGATTTGAAAAATAAATAACAAGTTGTTATCTATCAATTGAGATAAAGTTTATTGCAACTTCAACAACTCAAAGAGGAGACTGAACTAAAGAGTGTCATGGAAGGATTGAATGAGTTTCAAGAGAAGGTTTCAATTTTTAAGGACAATAAAGTGCCATATTTTTTACACAAGATGTAACATTTCATGAGAAGTCAAAGCATATCTCAATGAAATATCATTTTTCCTAAGAACAAATTGAGATAAGATACATAGATTTGAATAAATAAATAAATATACATTGGTAAATTCAGAAGCAAATATGATGAAAAGCCCCTTCTCCAAAAGACATTTAAATAATGTAGGGCCTTCTTACAACTCAATTCAAAGTAGAATAATTTTACCAAAAACTTAAAGTGCCATATTTTTGGTACAGGATGCAACATTTTATGAGAAGTCCTAACGTACCTCCCGAAATTATCATTTTTAACCACCAATAAATGGAAAAAGGATGCATATATTTGAAAAAAAGTTAGACATTGACAAACCATGAAAAGCCCCTTCTATAAAAGAGATTTAAATGATGCATGGACTCCTTATAACTCAATTCAAAGTAGCTGAATAATTCTACCAAATACTATGCAAAAGACAATTTTGGCTCAAGGTGGAGGTATGTATAACATCAAATTTGATTAAATTTCCATTGGGAATTTAAAAGCATTCAATAATCTTGTATAGGTTGGGTTTTTGATCTAACAATAAGAAAGTTGAATTTTAATATAGGTTCATTAATTGATGCTTCTTTTGTTTTATCTGCATTCTAAATTTTTTTGTTCTCAATAACTACATCTTAAAAAAATATTGTTGAAGATTTTAGCTTCATAGAATTCAGATTTTCTTAATACAAAAGTATTACCAATATAGAATTATCTATGATAAAGATGAAATGTCAAATGAAACTTTTAAGGCTTAGATTCTTAGCAATGTTTTAGGTATGCCGATGCAACCTTTAGAACTTGGATTAAAATGTATGGGCTAATGCTACATTTTTTTAAATGCAAATTGAATCTTTTGTGACTAACCAAGCTAATCAGGAAGTTAAATCACAAAAGAGACATGTAATAGTTATAGCATGAATATTCTTAAGCACACAAAAGAACATTTGTACCTTTTCTGTAGCAACATCCATCCCATAATGATAACAAAATTTGTATTTTGCCAGTATTGTATTCATCCTATACAAAGAACATGCTTTATTATATTTATAAAATTACCAAAACTTAAACATTAACTAAATTATAAGAAATTCAACAGAACAACTCAAATTTCAAAGAACATGCTTTATTATATTTATAAAATTACCAAAACTTAAACATTAAATAAATTATAAGAAATTCAACAACTCAAATTTCTAATTGGCATGATAAAAAGGCAATGAAATGTGCATGGTAAACCAGTAAACTCAACGGCGTTTTGCTATACAACGACATGCTTTTAACAATGCTAACAGCAACGCCCCGTTTTCCAAAAAAAAAAAAAAACAAGCCTTCACTTTTAACATGCTTTAGGCCTTTATTGTATACAATTTTTCAAAAAGAAATTTAAAACCCTAACCGAAGTCAGAGATACAAGAAACTTTACAACCCTATCCTGTTTTCAAAAATTTTCTGGTTAAAGGGAAAGCCAAGCAGATGTCAAAAATAGGCGAATCTGCTGCTCAAGGAGCAATAACCTGCTTGAAATAAATCAGTCAAAAGCACCAGCGAATCACATATTAAAGAAATGAAAGCAAAGCAAAGCTCGGAAAACAGAGCATGCATGATACTTAAATGTTAGATGCACTCACATTGGATTGGAGAATTGGTAGAACTTTCCGGAGTCGGAGTAAATAAGCACGGCAACATCGGCATCACACAGAACATTGAGCTCGAATGCTTTCTTGAGGAGACTGTTTTTGCGCTTGCAGAATGTAACATTCCTTCGTGACCTGTTTTCAAGTTTTCTGAGCTGCAACCGTGTTTTTGGCATGCTGGAGAAGTTCAAAGAAAAAGCTTAACAGTATGAGGAGTAGAAGTAGTAAATGAAGATGACGGAAATAAGGCAGCAAAATAAGACCGCACAGTATGTTTGAAAGACAGCGACAGCACAGAATCGTACAAACAGAGAATGAATGGCCGAAAATGCAGTATCAGGCCAGGGAAGTGGTTCCGATTTGCAACGCGTGAGTGTTGTTGGCTGGCTCTGGTTCGTCAGCAGCGAAGAGAAGTGTTTAGAAATTTCCAGAGAACTGTAGAAATATCAGGAAGGCAATATCAATTTCCAAACATTTTAAATGCAGATGCAATTTTGGGCAGGTCAGGGTACGGACGATTTTGTTCCAGTGAAGTAGGGAAAGTTAAAATCCCAGCGGCTAAAAGTCTTCTTGCTGAAGCTCCTGCCGAATCACGCGTTATCGACTTTGTAGGGAATATAAGTATATTCCAAGATTTTTTGAAAAAGAAAAAAAAGATAAAAGGGTGAATAACATTCAAGCGTGGAAGGGTGTTAGTTGTAGCAGCAATGGAGTAGCTTTTATGGTGGGACACTTCTTTAATGAGTCGCATATATCCTACTAGTCTGGCAGGAATTGTGCTACTATTCCAATATCCATTTGCTAAAAAGGTAAGGGGAAAAAAAAAACAAAAACAAAAACAAAACAAAAGGTAACTACTAGTTTGACTATATGTTTTAATATATAAATCTATAATGTGATGGAGAGAATCTTTTCTTGTTGGAAAAATTAAATTATAGAATTAAGTCTTAAAAATATGTGTATAACATAGGATAAAAAGTTTGGGAAATATGATTTAGCATTACATTATTTAGGAAATATCTTGGGGTGTACCTATATTACAATTATTTTATCATTATTTTGGTGTTTTTATCCCATCCATATGGACTAATTGAGTAAATAGAAGAAATTGACAATGATTAACTCTTCTACAAAATTCCATAATCTTGAATGTATATTTTTATAGTGTTCCTACATGGCACAGTATACCCCTTTAAGTTTAACCCAACTTACACAACCATAATAATGAGGTGTTAGCCAAGACACTTGATTTGAAAACTCCAAATCATGGGTTCAATTTTGGTGGGCAATGCTAAGTTATAAAGTTCTAATTGGACTATATATCTTGGAGTGTACCTATTTTATAATTATTCCACCCCTAACTTACATCACCACAAGCCACCTACAAATCACCAAAGTGAAAGCATTCATACATCATCAAGATTTGGATATTAAAAATGTATCTCTTTAAGAGGTGCTACCCATTACATTAAAGCTTCATATAGCAAAATTGCAATATGCCTTTTCAAGTTTTAAAAAAATAATCGAAATGAAAAATTTTACATAATCTAGTGTCCACTAAATATTTATTTTGACTTTATAGTTTTCTAAGACATATTTTATACAAATTTTGCTACACAAATATATTTTATCTTTACATATAAGAACATAAAACTTTATAAGTTTCCATAGTTCTATTGTTTGACATTATAGTTATCAATTAATAATATATCATTTTAAAAAAAAGCTTAATAAAGTATCTTTCAATACAACGAGCTTCTTCTTTCATAGTAAAATTTATCATAGATGTTTAAGTGCTTATTAAACTCCACTTATTGAATTGGCCTACTATCAATTTTTTCTAAATGTCCAATTACAAAACCAAGAATTGGAATAATTAAAAGAATTTTAAAAATGTACTTAGGCTTTTATGGATCTTTTTTCATATCATATCTAATAAGTATATGTACTCTACAAAAAATGATTTTAATAAAATTATGGTTATCAAACTTGTGCAACGTACTGAATTAGGATTTAAAGTCAAACTAAACAAACTCTATAAAAACTCATTAAAATTTTAAAAAGAATCATTATAAACTCTATGAAAAATGAGTATAATAAAAACTTTGTTGTTGCATTTTTGTCAAATTCAAACTTGAAGAAAACTCATGCAAAATTAAGACTTGATGTGAAAACTAGCAAACTTGATAAAAACTCATTAAAATTTTAAAAATAATCATTATAAATATTAGAAAAACTATATGTTTTTTTCATTTATTAAATTAAAGAGTCAATGTCTACCATACTCATTTTGTTTGTGCAAACTTGGACTCTCTAATAACTCACCAGAAAATCTCTAGTTTAGTAGCAATGGGTAAAAGAAAAGAAAAAGAAGAAGGAAATGTTTAAAACCCAACCATGTATATATATTACAAAGCTTGTATAGTAATTAGGTATAATCCTAATCTCTACAGCTTTTCTTGCTGCAAGATTAAGTGCAATCATAACCTTCTAATAATGAATTGCTCTCTTCTCATAACAAGTTGATTTTCAAGCTAAACCTAGTTAGTAGTAGGATTACAATGTAATTCAACTGTTGATCAAGTATGATAATTGCAAAGTACTCCAACATTCATTTTACAATTTGTAGAGTTTCTTAAAGTCATTCTAGAGATCCCATTTTGTTTGGACAAAGATAGGGTTATCATGATGATTGTAGAGACCTAATGTAAGGTGTGCTGATTATTTTAAGAATGAAACACTTTTTTTGTAACGGTTGTTATGCAAGCAAATTATTTTTGGTACTTTGACTAAAAATAACAAAGACAAACATGTAATATGGCCAAAAGATTATGTAGCCATGAACACTTAATTTGGCCATAATTAATTATAGATTATAACTCCATAATTAATTATAGATTATAACTCCATAATTTAACTTCTATCAAAACATGGCATTTATGCCCACTATATAAGTGGATGCTTGGCTAGTCATAAGTATCAACAACCAAAGATGTATATGAAGCTAATTCAAGTTATAGTCTCTTCTTCTTGTGTAAGCTTGATTCAAGCTTGTTGTATGTCTTTAACTAAGAAGACATGGATGATAGAACCTAAAGAAATTATTAGTTTTTTTTCTAGGATAATTATATTATTTGCCTTGAAATTATTTTCTTATTTTTTAAATAATTTATGCCATTTCCATTTGAGTTTTTACATTTCTCCTACTTTAATGATGCATTAAAAATTAACACCTAGTAGATAAAAATGTTGTGTTGAAAATAAATTAAACAACATGTGCTCTCTCATGTATTTTTCATATGTTTCTTTTATCTCAAGTCAATTTGTATGGTTACTTCTATATTTGTACTATTTTTCTAATCATAGTTTTTTAATTGGTCATGTTTTAATGTAAGGGTAATATTAATAACTATGTAGCAAATATGAAAAGTTTTCAAAATAAGGGGCAAACATTTAGAATGATCATAAGGTGCTCATTTCTCAAGTTAAAGATGTGAGTTTGAGCCTGGGTGTAGCCACTTCAAGAGGTTAGACTTTTGCTGATCTACCATCACTCTTGGGATCCTACTCAGAATGAGCACTGTAGCTCTATGGGATGATGCTTTTATGTGAAAAGTTTTTAAAAATAGGAAAGACACCCCCATGATGTTATTTTCATGTTTAATGCCATAAATATCATAAATGATCATCCAAACCTATCAATATAGGTATCCTCCCTTATATCCAAGTGATAGTGATTTTATTTTTTACTTTTTTTTTTTCATTTTCAAGCATCAAGTTGTAGAAGGCATCGTATTCAAGTTGTTTTAATTGAATAATAATTTCAGAAATTTCTTAAAATTTTCTTAAAATCTCTTCACATATTCATAAATCTCTCTCTCATCTTCTTATGGTCTCATTCCATTTCATATTTTTGATTCATTATCTCATTCTTATATTTGATTCAGATTCATTTACATTTCATCTTCACATCAATGTAGCATATATCTTATACATTTTGATCAACTCTATTAGGTCATATATATTTCAAAAGGTTTGTATCATTTTCTGTGAGATCTAAGGGAAATTCAAGCTTTTATATTAAGTTTATTTTATCTTTAAATCTTAATTTTATAGTTTCATCTAAGTTATACTTGTTTTATCTAAAGAGTTAATCCTTTTTACTCAAAGAAGGCTACATTCATGTTCTTTGTTTTATAACATATAGATTGACTTCAAATTCAAGGTTATCTAGCATCAATCTTCATTAGATGGTGCATTTAAAAATGAAAATTTTTGCCTATCACTAGAGATTGCCTATCCACAACTTCCAGTGATAAGAAAACAATGGTGAAGTTACTTACCATGCCTTGCAATATTCAGTGATACAATTAAATTTAATTTTGGTGCTATCATTATTACCACTCACCAATCAACATAATGTACAACAAGATTTGTTATAAATTATAAAGTAGTAATTATCACATCCATTAGTTTCTATCAACAAGAAGTTAAAAAACTATTGTTGCATGTTGCTTCCTAGTGATCTCGGGTGAGAAGCTTGCATTTCCAAATTTAAAAAACTACAAATTTTTCAAGCTTCCATCATTGCTTTGACTATGGTATTGACGCTAAAAGGTTAAAATAACTTTAAGAAATCATAAGCATAGGCTTTCTCATTATTAAAGTTTAATTGAACCTCATTCAAATGCTAAGCTATCTAAATCTCATTCTTTTAAACTCATTTCTTTCAAGTCAAAAATCATAAACCTTAATCAAAATGAGTAAAGATATTCCAAAGTGTACCATTACCTTCAATGGCAGTCAACACTTTCTATATTGAATAATGCTTATAAAAACTTTGCTTGAAATCAATGAAGCACATTAAATACAAGACTTTTATCTCAACCTTTAAGCCTTTTCACTATCAAAGGTGATGAGTTGCATTTCTTAGTTGTGTCGATGCAGCCACATTGATGCATTGTATCATGCATCAACGAGGCCTTGTCGACGCATGGTATTCGCTTTTTGTCTATAAATACGTGCATACCAATTACATTTATGGAAATGAGATTTTAGTAGTAGCAAATCTCTTCCAATTTGTTTTTTTTGAGAGTTAGAATATTTCTCCCAAGTGGCCATAGTAGGAGTCATTGAGTGTACAGATCTTTATTCGAGCATTGTTGTACCTGAACATGATAGTGTATGTGGAAATAAAGATGAGCTTTTTGATAAACCTTGCAGCACTTTGGATAGATTAAATATTTCATTTATGCATTTAATGTTTTTAATTAATTCATTCATTAAATGTTTTCTAGTAATTAAGCTAATGAAGTAATTAAGCAAGATAAGCCAGATAGATTAAACACATAAGTATGACTACTTTGAGCGTAACATGTACTCACTTGGTAATCCTAGCAACATTATAGCTTGGTGTGCCCAGTGGCATAGCACCTGGTAAACCAGCAGTGAATACATTAGTGTAGGATGTGTATGGAAAATGGGATCAACTACTTATGTTAGGACTAGCTAGAGATCAGTAGGTTAGTTACATTGGATTAGCCATTAAATTACCTTGTCTTTCTCTCTATTTAGGCACTAGGACTATAAAACATAAAACTATAAAAATCATATGCCTTAATTACACTTAAGCATACTATGTGTTTCACAATTGCAATTGGGAAGATAACAAATAACTTTAGGACAAGGTTCACTACGTAGAGGACTAGTGCACTAGAAACTATAAAGTCCACGGAATTTAACCGAATCGTGCATGAACACTTATGATTCGTATGGTTGGGCATAGGGGTACCTTGTCACTTATCATTGGCGTTGTTGTTGGGGACTTTATTTGTTGAAATGTGTATTGTCTAGGATCAGTGAATATTATTTATATTGTTGGATGAACTTAAGGTCAACATCACTCTACAATGACATATAAACTGCAAAATATCTTCTTCTTTGCATAGATGTGAAGATGTCAAACCATTGGACCCATAGGAATGTAAAGTGGTATATACTCATCCAGATGAGTATGTACCAAACTTCACCTTCATCCTACATCAGGATGAATAGCTGCAATGGAGTGATATGGAGGGCAACATCATCTTGCCCCTTGATTGATTTGTACTTGGGATGTTGCTTCAAACTCTTAAGAAGTTTGGCATCTTAGATCTTCACAAAGAATATGTTATGAATGGTTATGACACTTGGGACTACCATCCCATTGAAACACAATGCATGTGAAATTGACACTAGGAGCAGTACCATGCATTTACAAAGGGGAAACACTTTATTAATCCCTTATTCCTACTAAACCAAGATGACAATGTGGATCCTCCTCCTGAGGGTCCTCAGTATGAAAATTCTCCACCCTCTATTATTGGCGATGAAGGTGCAACCCTGAACCTATGATCCACTATTCATAAACTAGGTTTAGGAAAGAGTGATAGTCAAGGCATGGACTTGAGCAAGCATCACAATGGCAAGGGATCTAAGGATGGTAATCGTAATGAATGCAGATGTGGTGGTAGATACCATAGTGGCAGTGGTAGTCCACCTTCCTCTTCATATTCTTCATCCAATTCAAAACATTCCTTGTCATCTTCTAGTTCTCATAGAAGCCATCATTGGGATAATCATGATGAAGGTAATCAATGAGACAACAATGACCGTGATGACCACCAAGACTGAAGGGGTGGTCGAAACTATCATTGACATCATCAATGCAGCGATGATGATGAACCTCTATGGCAACTCAAAGAATGATCAACATTGTAGAGGTAGTAAAGATTCCAACTAGGCATGTAAAAGATAGTCGGATCAAGAACTTATACATGAATAATATTCCAAGATTTGAGGGGGGATAAAACTCTAATCCACAGACACATCTACAAGATTTCCATGATGCCTGTGTCTTATAGAACATAGAAAATGAATGGTAGAAACTCAAGCTATTCCCTATGACACTCATCAAGAAAGTTGAAAGCTGGTATCGATCCTTGGAACTGGAATCCATTCATCGATGGAGTACCATGTTAGAGATATTTAATGACAAATACCAAATGTACTCCAGAGTGTATAATCTGAGAAGGCAAATCCAAGGCTGGAAACAGGAAACACATGAACTCTTGGATACCACCATGGATAGATACTATTCACTCTTACACCAATGCCCTAGCCATGGTTATTCTTAGAGGAAACAAGTTCATCACATCATAGATGGGCTTAGAGCAGAAACTAGAAGGACTCTTGGGGTGTATGCCCAAGGAAGATTATTTGAATTGAGAGCTCATCAAATCCAAAGGCTGATAGAGTAGGTAGCAAAAGAAGAAGGTGAGTTGAAAAAAAGAGAAAGTGTAGAAAAGTATAATATGGATCCTTCCATCAAGAAATGGGAGGTTCAATTTTGTGATGAAGAAGAGTCACCACTCGATGAAGTCATGAATAGGAAAACCTTTCCCATCCAAAAATTTATTTATGATATTTTAGAAAAGGTTGATAAATTATGGGATTCTTTAGATGAAAAATTCCAAGCTGCTATGAAGATTTCTAAAGAATCCAAATAGCAAAATAGTAATCGTAACTGTAAGAGGTGAAAAGAAGATGAATGTGCCTACCAAAAAGGTAAGGGCAAAGGTGCGGCCATAGAGGAAGTTGTGAAAATCAACTCTGATGATGAAACTGATTGTGATATTTGACAATAAAAACATCCAAAGGGTTGTTGCTCCATGGTGTCACACTTACAAGAGTCTGGGGGTGTATGCATTAAATCCTCAACTAGCACATAGGCAAGCACCTAGACAATTTCCTTATCCTTAAGGTAATCCAAGGCAGTTTCACTAACAACAACAAGCTTATTACCTAATTACCTAAGTGGACTTCCTCCACAACCTTATGAACAATACCAACAATGGCACCAACCACAATCATGAGGAATGCCACTGCCAAGGAAATAGTACCCTTATAGGTAATGAGATCCATATGGGTACTATGTTCAGCAACCTATCTCTCCAAGAAGTTTTGCAATTCATACCTCATTTCAGCATCATTATTACCCTCTAGAGTACCACCAAACACATTCATCATCTACTTGAAGGAAAAACCCATATCCATACCACCCTCTACACCTGTCTACACAGACACCTTTGCCTTCAACCTAGTTACCTCCTGCTCCATCCATGTAGGGTGAGATTCCTTCACATCTACAAAAATGAAATGCTATAAGGGTTGTACATTCATAACTAGCTTTCCAACTAAGTGGTTTGAATAATCAATCTAGAAAAAGACCCTTCTTCCCACCTAGTAGATCTCTCCAACCCTCACAACCTAGTATGACTGATTGTCCTACATCTTCAATACCTTCATCCTCTGCATCAAATACCTTTGAGTGCCCTTCAAACCAAATGCTACCTCAAATTCACATTGTGATGCCAACTCATGATATTTTTGACTGGATCAAGGTTGGTAATCTTCCCACAAAAAGATCTAACCTAGGAAGTCCACTCATTTACCTACAGATCATTAGAGATGAGTCATGTAAGGCTCTTCTTAACTCTAGTTTCAGAGTTAATTTCATCTCCCATGACATGTACAAGACCTAGAACCTACCACCTCTCAAGAAGAGCAACATCTTTCTAGAATTGGTAGATTAGTCAATTATTGTCGCTCTGGCATTAATAGAGAACATTGTAACCATAGTTTGTGGGTGGTCCTATCTTGCCAATTTTTTGGTGAACAAGGTTGAAAATTACAAAAGTTACTTCCCCATCATTATGGGAAGAGCTTGGTTAAGCACGATTGATACATGTATGGGCATAAGGGACCTCTCTTTAGAAATATCCAAAGAAAATGAATTTGGCAAGATAGATAAGAAGTGTATTGCATGCATCGTGTACAATGATAATGGATGCAATTGCGTGTAAAATATTTGGTTCATCAAAAGTACATACATTAAAGCATGCAATCATTGTGCACAAGAAATCAATATTCAAAGGTATCTATATGCAGTAGTCACAAAACAAGAGGGCACCCAGTGGATGATAGCTGACTCAGATAGCAGCACATTATGCATGGAACCAACTGAGAGCCTAACATGTGCTTATGTTGAAGGCATGGATAAACTTGAATAAGTTCATCTCCAACTCTCTAATGAAGATGATGATACCTATTGGGGAGAGTTGTAAATCCCTAATAACTTCAAGCAAGAGTCCCTAGAGCTAAAAACTTTATCGGAAGACATGAAATATGCATTTGTAAATAATGGTAAACTGATCATAATTAATGCCAAACTTGCTCCTAAACAATAAGAAAAGTTGTTAAAGATGATTAACAAATGGAGAACAACCTTTACTTGGTCATATCTTGAGCTAATAGGAATCAATCCAAGGATATGCTAGCATCGCTTTTACATCGACCCAACCATGAAGCCTAGAATGCAACCGTAGAGGTGGCTGAACGCCAAATTAAAGTAGATCATCAAGGAGGAAATTGAACCCCTCAAGCTTGGGTTCATCTATCCCATTGCAGATAGTGAGTGAGTTAGTCCACTCATAATTGTGCTGAAAAAAGGTGGAAAATGATGGATCTGCATCGACTTTAGGCTATTGAATATGCAACATTTAAAGATCATTTTCCATTGCCATTTTTGGATCAAGTGTTGGAAACCATATCCAAGTATTGTTATTATAGCTTCTTGGATGGTTATAGTGGCTATAACCAAATCCAAATTATGCTAGAAGATCAAGCCAACACAACATTCATGAGTTCCTAGGGGAGTTTTACATATTGTAAGATGCCATTCAATCTATGAATGCCCCTATAACATTTCAACACCTGATCCTTAATATTTTCCAATAGCAAATCGATAATGGTGTGGAAGTCTTCATGGATAACTTTTCCACCTATGGAGCTACATTTGAGCAAGCCTTAGACCACCTTAAGAAAGCACTGAAGGGATGTGTTGAAACAAATTTGTAGCTCAATTGACAAAAGAGCCATCTCATGGTCCAAGAAGGCATTGTACTAGGGCATAGAATCACTCAAGCAGGGATTGAGGTAGACCTAGAAAAGATAAGGATAATTCAAGGAATAACATGCTAGCTAGAGATAGTTAAAAATGTTCAGTCATTCCTTGGACACATTAGCTACTACTGATGATTCATAGAAAATATCTCTAAGATCATAAAATCATTGGTATAGCTTACAAAGAAAGATGCACCTTTCATTTGGACCAAAAAATGTGAACATGCATTCCAACTATTAAAGGAGAAAATTATAGAAACACCAATCCTACGAGCACTAGACTAGTCTAGACCCTTCCACATCATGACAGATGCATCTAATTATGCCTTAGGAGGAGTGTTCATGCAAATGGATGATAAGGAATGCCCATACTACATCCATTGCATGAGCCAAAGCATTGTGGGAGCACAATTAAATTACACCACCATGGAAAAAGAACTAATGGCTATGGTGTATGCTCTTGAAAAGTTTAGGTACTATGTGCTTGGCTACAAAGTATTTGTGCACATAGATTATAGTGCAATTTGCTTCCTCATGAACAAGTCGATGGTGAGCCCTTGTATCATATGGTGGCTCATGACCTTACAAGAAATTTAATCTCACAATGTTAGATCGAGAAGGGACCAAAAATGTGATTGCCGACCACCTCTCTCACTTAATATGGAATAATAAAGAGGAGGAGAGCCTACTCTCTAATTAGTTTCTAGATGAACTCCTCTTTACAGGAGCACTAAATGACCAAATGCCCATAAAAAAAACCTAGTATAATGACATCCTCACCTATCTTCTCACTCAGAAGATGCCATAAGCTATTGACTTTAGAAAGAGGTAACAATTTCTCCATCAAGCTAAGTACTTCATGGAAATCAATGGACACCTTTACAAGGTATGCATCGACGGCTTGATTTGTTGGTATGTCCTTGATGTAGATCAATTACACATTCTTCAAGATGCTCATGAAGGACCTTGTAGAGGCCATTATGTAGGGAGATGCACAACCATAAAAATCTTGATGGCAAGACACTATTGGCCTACAATATTCAAGGATGCTCACTAGTTTGTTCAATTTTGTGAATGTTGTCAATGAGATGGGGGGATGACCACTTGCATGAAAGATCCTCAATAGTGGATTCAACCATTGGAACCTTTTGACATATGGGGTTTTGACTTCATGGGTTGCATCACACCCATGTCCAATGGAAAGGCATATATTATTGTAGTAGTCAACTACTGCACAAAATGGGCAGAAGCAACAATCGTTACTAACTATACATTATCCACTACTGCTAGATTTATATAATTAAATATTGTAAATAGGTTTGGGGTGCCATGTTCACTAATTTTTGACAATGGAACTAATTTCATAGGTGCCACTTTTAGAAAGTTAATGCAACACTTGGGGGTTGAACATAAATTAACAACACCCTACCATCCCCAAGCCAATGGTTAAGTAGAGGTAACCAACTAGGAGATCACAAAAATACTAACATAGACCATTAGCAAATATAGGAAAGATTAGAGTACAAAACTTAATGACGCCCTTGGGGCTTATCGTTCAACATAGAAACTTCCTATTGGCTACTCTCCCTACAAGTTGGTGTATGTAAAACTTCCAATGCTCCCAAGTCAATTTGAGGTTTTTACAATCTCAATAGCCTGTGATTTGAATCTTGACCTAAGTATAGCATAGAAAGAAAGATTGATCAACCTAAATGTGCTAGATGAAAATCAACTAGTGGCCCTATCTTTGAATGAGGTGCATAATGCATTCAACAAGCAATGTCATGACCTAAGAATACAAAAGGTAAAACTTCAACTAGGAGATAAGGTCCTCTATTAGAACCTCACACATTTACCCCAAAAGGTAAAATTTTAAACATTGTGGGAGGGACCTTATATAATTGATAAAACCTTTCCCCTATGAGTCATGTTGAACTACAAGCCTAAAAGCCCAAATAAAAATTAGATGGTTAACATCTAACAAGTAAAACATTTCCTCAAACCAAGATAGGTTATTGCAACTACCACCTCGATGGATGGACAATCATGTTCCATTTTTTGAATCTCCTCCTTCCAAATCAATTGTGGTGGAGACAATCATCAGTGCTAACAATCCATATGGCTTCTTAGTTTTTCTATTTTTGTTTTCCACATTTTTGATTTTACAAGTTATCTATTTTACAAATTTTTTATTTTTGATTTTAAAAATTTTCTAATTTTCCACCATCGTTAATACCTTTAAACCTTTCTTGATTATTTTACACTTTCTTATATATTTTACTTTATTTTTTTTGTTCAAGTGTGATATTTCGTCACTTTTGCTAATAAAATTGCTTTATTGCCATAGGACACATTGCCACTATTGCTATTTACTAATGATGGTTTGTGCTTAATGTTGTGATTGTTGATGTCTAGTTTCTATTTTTGAATTTTGATGTCTAATGACTATGACATGGTTTATTTTTCATAGAATAGGTAGTGAGTCCACATCATTCACCCATCCAATAAACTCTATGGTTTTCCTTATTCTAGAAATTTGAGATCCCTTCTATTAAAGAAGTTTTTAATCAATCAGTGACCTTGGTAGTTTCAAAATTAAGAAAGATTCAAAAGTTTGTAAAGGGTATAACTTCAAGAGGACTTAATACTCTTTATACTCTTCTACTTTCTTGAGTGTTTTTCATGGACTTCTTATTGTTCCATTTCAACTAGTAATAGGAAGTCAAATAAAGTCTTTGCATGATGTGGTTCCCATCCAAAAATCACAAAAAAAGAAAAAAGAAAAAAAGAAAACCATGATGGGAATTCAAAGCACATCCCTTAGACAAATAAATGGGCTACAAGCACTAGTTATGAGCCTAGAAAGACATGCACCCATGCCTAAAGGTCCCCTCTAACTAAGGCCTTTTCTCACTTCCTACTTCTCTCTTTTCTTCTCTTTATGGAATGGTGGTTGTTTTGTGTAAGTTCTCTCATGTCTCATGTGGGTGGACTAGTCTTAGAGTGGTGATGTGAAGTCACTAAAAGCGGCTAGTTTTGGTCTAGAATAAGGATGGATCTTCTCAGGTCATTTTAAACACAAATTCCACAAGGGACTTATTATGACCTTAATTGAAAATTTCATTCCATCTTTTTTTTCATCCATCCATGCTACCATAACTCACCTCACTACCAAGTTCTATGTTATGCTCTATGTCTTGGTCTAATGTGTTTGAATTCTTGGATAGAATCTTTTTGGTTAGTCCTTAACTTTTCATGACCATTAATCAACTGTGGGGCCTACAAACTCCTTAGTGGAGGTTATGCAAGGGCAATAAAGGCATGAACCTGCTATGGAAAGAACCTACTTGCATAGCTCTTGGTTTGATTAGTTAGGTTCTTTACCTTAGACATTGCTACAATCATATCTTTCCCATATTCCATTATGTATTCCACTCAGTGCTCCTTAACCTTTTATTTCATTCACCCCTTGAATAAATTTTCTCCATTTTCCAAATTTATGAGCTCCAACACCCTCTTCTCATGTTTTCATACTAAATCATGGCCTTTTGAGCTTTCATTTAACCCAAATTTCATTGAAAAACTCTTTGTATTTTGTAAGTTTGACCAAAGTCAATGCTTGTCTACGATGGTCAATAGTTGCATCAATGAGGCCTCATTAATGTAGCCAATCATGTCAACTACAGTTATTGGAGGTAAGCTCTTTATTGTGGGGTTGCAAACCTTAAGGTTTCTGATGAAAATTTTGAAAATTTTTCTAACTTCCCCAGAGGGTTAATAGCCTTAACAATATATAAGCATCAATTTTTTCGAGAGTTAACCCTTTCAACAACCTTTGGGATGATTTATTATCAATAACACATAAATAAAATAATGATTAGAGTAATTAAATCAACCATAATCACAGCTTAGCCAAGTGTAACTATCCTAAAGAGATAAAGGTATCCCAATTGCTTCATGTTACACAATGATTGCTAACCCATGGTCTTATTGTAATTATAGATAGTATCACCAGGTGAATCGCAACGGAAAATTTTTCACCAGGTGATAGTGCTAAGTGCTTGACTTAGCTAGCTACTCACAACGATATGTAGCGATGCTTAAGCACAGGAGGAACACACTTACTAGAAAACTACCAACCTTTACTCACAAAGGAATATATTACATGTATAGGAGGTTGCCCCAATGTAAGCAACACCTCTTGTATTTATAGGCACAGGCGTACCTAGCCTGGCTAATATGCTCCTATGACTGGTGGTACGAATCCGTTACTTGCATATCCAACATGGAGTATGCACGTAACCCGTTGCCAGTTCTGTCTTCCATCTGCTTCGTCCCAATTGGTGATAGTAGATGTGCATGCAATACATCTAGAGGAATCCAACTATAGCCCCCTTTCATGCATTGCAACTAGCTTCATGTAGAGGTAACAGATGTGCATGTGCTACATCTAGACAAATCTAGCTATAGCCCCCTTACATGCATCCCATTTGGCTTCATCTATTTTGGTAGCTCCAATTATCCAACACACTTGCTATGCATGCCACCCAAGAGTGCATGCATGTGCTTCACATTCATTTGCAACCAACAAATGTCTTTCCACACCTAGGGCATGGACCAATCATAGCTCACGCCAGCTTGCACACGAGCCTAGGACTATGGTAGCTTAAGAGGTCATGACAAACCCACCCCCACCGAATGAGTTTGACATCCTTATTGGAAGTCCTTCTAAGTAGAGTTTGATTAACTCCTTGAACTTCCATATGATAATGTCATGTTCCCATGTGACATCCTCTTCACTATAACCCTTCCAATGGACTAAGTAGTTGGTTTGCTGATTCTTTCGAATAGTACCTTTAGTCTGATGGCTAAGAATCCTCTCATTCGTTCTTCAAAATTTCTTTCGAATGCCAGGAGGGATTCTCTTGACTTATTGCCTTGCTGCATCCTCATAAAAGTGTTTGATGCAGCTCACATGAAACATCGGATGGAGTTTCATCCACTCTAGAAGTTTCAATTGATAGGCCACATTGCCTACCCTCTTCACAACCTCAAACGGTTTATTGTACCTCTGGAGAAGACATTTGTGGTACTATTTATCAGTGACCTTCTTCTAAATTTGGGGAGTAAGTTTCAACAAGACCTTATCCCCTTTATTGAACTCAACTGCCCTTCAATTTTGATCAGCATACTTCTTCATGCGCCTTTGCACCTTGGCTAAGTTGTCTTGAGCTTGCTCATATAATTCCTGCTTATCGTGTACAAAGTGATACACTGCTAGGCATTTCCCTTGCAACTTTGATCTTGCCACCTCCAATGGCATTATGGGTTGATGCCCAAAGACCAATTTTGTAGGACTCAATCCTGTTGAAGAAGTTTGATGTAAGTTATAGCAGAATTGGGTAGTGCAACCCAATTCCCCTAACTTGCGGTTATAAAGTGGTGAAGATACTTTTCAACCAAAGCATTCATTTACTTATTTTGTCCATATGTCTAGGGATGGTTGGCTATGGAAAATTTTAATTTCAAGCCCATTAAAGAGAACAACATCATCCAAAAATTTCCTATGAACTGGGCATCCCGGTCACTTACAATATTCCTTAATACCCCGAATACCTTTACCACATGAAGAAAGAAGAGTTTAGCAGTTGTTTCTGTAGTGCATGATTGAGGTGCAGCTACAAACACAACATATTTAGAGAACCAATCCACCACAACCAATACCAATGCATTCCCATCCACCTGTGGGAAGCTAGTGATGAAATCCATGGAAATAAACTCCCATGGTCTTTCTAGGATTGGAAGTGGTTGAAGAAGCCTAGCCTACTTCTTTTTCTCTATCTTGTCTAGCTGACACACTAGACAGGTTGTCACATACAATTCCACATCCTCTTCCATCTTGGGCCAAAAGTAGCCTTGAGATAGAAGAGCTAACATTCTCTTTACCCATGGGTGTCCAGCCCATTGGGTATCATGGTTTTCCCTCACGAGTTCATGCTGTAGTCCCCCACCCTTAGGAACATACAATCAGCTACCCTGAGCATATAAAAGATCAGCCTCAAGCTAATATTTTCTTACAATTCCCTCATGCACCTATTGTTCAAGTTGAAAATAGGTCTTGTCTGCTTTCGTAGCTTCCTTCACCTTGTCGACAAAGTTCGAGCGAACTATCATCAACGCAACTACGTAGGGCTTGAACTTCCTTTCGAGTTAGTACATCTGCTACTTGGTTCTCTCACCCAGGTTGATAAACCCAATCGAAGTTGAACTCTGTAAGGAACTCCTACCACCTTGCTTGCTTTGGGAAGAGCTTTTTTTGATTGTGAAATAAGTATTGGCCACATTATCTATGACCATTGTGAATTTTGTTTCCAATTGGTAATGCCTCTAGACATTCAAGTAGTGCACCACTGTGGTCATTTCCTTTTTGTAAGTAGTATATTGTTACTCTGCATCCTTTAGCTTCCTACTCTCAAACACAACTAGATGTTCCTCTTGCACTAGGAATTCACTAATTGCTTAATCGGATGCATCAGTATGAAGTTCAAAGGGAACTTCAAAGTTGGGCAACCACAGCACCAATTTCGATGTCATAACTTCCTTAATTTGTTTAAAGGCCTTTTGACAGGCCTTTGACCAATCCCATGTTTGATTTTTCTTCAGTAAATTGGTCAAGGAGGCTACCTTCCTTGTGTAGACCTCAATGAACTACTGATAATAGTTTGCAAGTCCTATTGTAATTTAGGCACCTTCTTTGGAGCAGGCCACTCCACAATCGCCTTCACTTTTCGGTCATCCATCTGAATGTTCTCTTTTAATATTCGGTGACCTAGAAATAAGATCTCCTAGACACCGAATTCACATTTTTCTTTTTTTTACATACAATTAGTTTTCTCTCATCCTTGGGAAAACTTGCCTCAGGTGTTCTACATGAGCCTCCAGACTTTTGCTATACACCACAATATCATCTAGATAGATGACCATTGATCTATTTAGGAAATCATATAGCACATCATTCATCAAATTACAAAATGTGGCAGGGGCATTGGTGAGCCCAAATGACATCACCAAGAACTCAAAAGAGCCATAATGAGTTACATACACTATTTTTGCTTCATCCCCAATAGCAATACGCACTTGTTAATACCCATACCTTAGATCTAGTTTGGTAAAATACCTAGCTTTTGCCAAATTATTAAATAAGTATGCCACATTTGGTACTGGGTACTTATTTTTTATGGTGATCTTGTTCAGTGCTCGGTAATCTATGCACATCTACAGCATTCCATCCTGCTTCTTTTGAAAGAGCACCAATGCTCCATACAGTGCCTTCAAAGGTTGAAGGTAGCTAGCCTCCAACAGCTCATCCAACTACTTGTGCAACTTAGCAAGCTCCATGGGGGACATACGATATGGAACACTCACAAGTGGCCTGGCCCCTAGTTCCAACTTTATTTGGTGGTCTACCTTCCTCCTAGGCAATAAGACCTTAGGTAGCTCTTGTGGCATCATAGTTGCAAATTTTGTTAGCAGATCCCCCACACAATCAAGTACTTCCATTATCTAGTTCTCCTTGATCTCCACCAAGGTAGCCAGCATAGTGAGTTCACCCCTTTTCACCCCCCATTTGTTTAAGCTACTAACTAAAACATCAGTTTAGGCTCTTTACATTTGATGGAGATGAAGCTGGATTGCCTTTCATTGATAATTAGCATTCCCTCCAAGTGTGATGCCACAAAAGCTTTGGCCCTTACAAAGAATTCAAACTCCAAAATCAATTCAAAGTTTTCTAAAGGAATGACCATAAATTTATAATTGTCCTCCTAGAGGCCAACTTTGAGAGGATAAGAGGTCACACTATGCACTAGCTATGCCCTTGAATTCACCAACTTTAGCTTGCTCTGGCTCTTGGCAATGGTCAAGCCAAGTTTTGCCACTAACTGCTGTGATGCAAAGTTGTTCATTGCTCCTATATCCAACCTTATAGTTGCCTTCTATCCATTGAGGAAGACCTCTACGAACATTAGCTTGTTGGGTGGGCTAGGCTTTTGGCAGGTAAGGGTGTTCAACAACTATAATGGGTTACACCTCATGTTCATGTTATTGGCCTGCCCCTCAACTTCCTCCTAATGTCTAAGAGTCATGAGCCTCTTTCTTGATGGACAGTTGTAGTGATCGAAAACGTCGATGGCTGAAACACCAAGAGGTTGCTGGGTGTATAGCCTAACCCTGGATCTATGTGAGGGCTGTGTTCAAGAGAAATGAAAATAGGGTGCCCTGAACAGTCTGGTCGATCAGACAGGGACTTAGTCAGTGTACGATAACCTTTTGTAAACATTTATTTTTGGAGGTAATGTATGCAAGTTGAAACGATAATCGAAAAATGTAGAGTGGTAAAAAATAATGCAAGATATGATAACAGCACACAAAAAATGAAACAGGCTTGGGTGAAAAAATGCACTACCCCAAGATCAGGGATCTGATCTTTATTTTGGTTGGAAGGTGTACAATTGATGTGCAACATTGGAGAGGCACAGCTTTCAACAGAGTAGTATGATCACAGGCCCTTGAATTACAATCGATAGCTTGCCACCAAGAATCCTTTGTTCATAAGTCTCTTTTTGAAGCCAATTGCTAAAAAGCCAAATGCCAAGAATGCTAATCGCGAAAAAACCAAAATGCCAAAAGAAAGCCAACGATGCCAAAAGCTAATTCTCAAAGCCAACTAATATCCAAAAGAGTTCTCCAAAAGCCAATCGGAATCCAACCCCTTGAATGTTATTTGCCAGGGTATTTATAGGACCACGAGCAGGAGAAAAACATGGTTTGGATGCCACGTGTTCGGGGTCCCATAGAGTACGGACGTGACCATGTTATGCTGCTATGTATTGTTGCTATGCTATGACCATACTGCTAAAAGTGCATATGCCAAAATCCAAAAAGCATGCCATGTTTGTTACCAGGGGGAAATGCTAACAATGAATGTAAAGTGGAGCATGTGCTCTAGGACTACATCTCCTCTACTCTTGTGAGTAGAGTCAAGCGTAGAGACAACTTTGGGGATTAATCAGAGGGGTGAAAAATCAAACAAACTTGCTACTGAAGAGATGCTAGGATGAGAATGATCATTGCCAATAAGTTCTATAGCTAACCGCAGACATCTTAATACTTTCAAGCAAGTGTTACACTTGTTACCTTGGCCAACGTGTCGGCGTAGTGTAAATAGCTGCACGCTACACTGCGTAGTGTAGCATAGCGTAACCGCTAGTCTAGGAAGAAGTTTTGCCTGAAAGCCAAAGATACCTGTCTAAGGCCTAGCTAGGGAAGTAACTGCAACCCTATCTCTCATGCTAAAAGGTCTTCAGACCTACTGAGTTCATCCTTGGGACATTTTGTTGTTTTGTATCCTCGCTATGCTCTGCCATGTTATGTAGCGTAGCACAGCATAATGGCCAATATGACATGCATCCTTGTCTGATCTGCAATGTTTTGTCAAGAGACCTAAGAGCTAAGTAGGGTAGGAAGTTTTGGAGACTGAAGTGTTTCTGAGTGCAATCCTCTTGCTGGAACCACTCGGTAGAGGGACCTTCATGCGTTTTGTCCTTGCTATGCTGCATAGCGTAGCATCCAATGTTGGCTGAATCCTGACACATTTTGCAAACATTTTGTCATAGGATGTTTGTCATTTCCTGGTGTGTCAGCAGAGCAAACCTATTTAACAGTTGAAGCAGGGGCAAATGCTTTTACCCCATTAGAGTTGTTTGAGTAGGAGTGTTGTTGAAGTACATCCCTGCTATGCTATGTTACGCTGCATAGCGTAGAACTTAGATTGAGATGATTCTTGATAGAATTCTCCACATTCTACTATGCCATATTGCTCACATTTCAGGGATTAAATAGGGCAAATGATCTGGAGGACTGAATTGTTATCAATTTGCATCCTGGACATCTGATTGGTCTCCTTAAGACTTACTATGTCATGAAATGTAGCATAGCATAGTAGGCTTTTCTGTTAGAAAACTTGCCAAACTGTTTAGCTCATCTTGAATACTTTTGTCAGCTCCTAGCGTGGTCCCTGGGTAGACCGTTAGCTGGGTTGAATGTCAAGCTGGGCAGGCTAGAGAGTTTAGCAAGCCTATCAGCCTTGGAGATAGAAAACTTACTGGACTGTATGGTCTACCCCCAGTGCCTACATTGTTCAGACTGTCCATCGTGATGTTGCACTTGTGGAAATCCTTGCTTGAATTTCAAGACTCTACTAAAGCATTAGGGTCCTAAAATTTTATGGTGTTTCAATGACCTCTCTTTGTTGACGTCTAGAGGATTTTCCCGAGAGACGTCAACAAAGAATATGAAATATCATGAAGAAGAAGCCGCCAACATCACTCTCCTGTGGCCACTTGGATGTCACTTTGCTATGCTTGGGAGTACTAGGATAGTCATGTAAGGAAAAGGGGCAAAGGATGGATTTGAGAAAATAGCTTTGAGGAAGGAAAAGATGTAACATAGCATGATTTCCAGTTGGAGTGCTCGTGAGGGAGTTAATGCACAGGGGCATCTTTCTTTGCTGGCTTTTGACCTCTCCTCGGAGTGCTTAGAGATGGTTGTTTTGAAACAGTTGCAGTGCCATTTGTTTTGGGCACTTTTTGTTGTTTGTTTTTTTGCAATTTTGCTCTTTTGCATTTTTGTTCTTTTCTTCTGCTGTTCAACCATGTTCACTTGTGAACAACCTTGTTGTTGTAGGACAAGTGTTTCCTCCTCAAGATGAGTTGTGTTACATCCATGTGGGGCTTTGACCTACCTACAAATGCTTCCCATGAGGTGAGTTATGTTACGCTCATCATGGATTTGGTAGTTGGATGTGTGGGAGGGCGTTATATGCATTAGGAAATCTTGTAAAGGAGATGTGAAAAACTGCGAGTATAAGAAACTAGGTCAAGTGGGTTGAGAGGGAGGGTAGGGTGTGCACTCCCAAGTAGCCATGTTAATTAAGGTGATCACTTTGAAACAATGTAGTGTCTTGTAGTCCTGGTGAAACGCATCTCTGAATGATGCCATCTTGGCTTGTATCCTGCAAACACAATAGAGAGAAAAACAGAAGAAACAACCATCAAGTGAAGTGAGGGCAAGGTCCTGCTTGCTTTGGATGCTGTTAGAGTTGGATGATGTCCAGAGTAGGAAGGACAGCTTGGGTTTTAATTGCTACTAGCTAGAAAGGTTGGCACTGAAGAGGCTAGGAGTGGGTGTGATGTGAGTGCTTAGGATTCCTTGCCCAAGGCAAACATCATGCAGTTCAGCTGTAAGGTGAGAAGCCTAACAGCTGAACATTTTTTGTGCTTGGATGGCGATGAGGGCTAGAGGGTAGCAACTCTATGGCTAAGCCACAATAGTGCTGGGACTCCAGCAGCAAGTGCTGATGGCCAAGGCTACTACTAGGATGAGTGGTTGCGGTAGCGGTAGCTTCAGAAGGTCAACAAGATGTTAATTAACATCTATGAAAGATTAGTAGGATGCTAGGGGGGTGGCGCTACACGTGTTCTAGAGAGTTTTTTCTTAGCATCTTGAACTGCATTCTAGAACTATAATGTCCCATCCTATGTTGTCTGGAAGTTGACACTGTGCACGCTTGCTTGTTTGTAGGGTTGTGGATGTGGGTTGGACAAGATTGCACTACAAACCTAGTTTAAGGCCTTGATAGACCATCAGATGTGCTGGTTTAAGGTCTTAGCAGACCGTGATGTGCTATTTTAAGGTCCTAGTAGACTGCTGTGCTAGTTTAACATCGTAGCAGATGGTGGATGGGCCAGTTTAAAGTTGTGGTAGACCATGCTATGGGTGCCAGTTTTACATCATAGCCTAAGGATGTACTATGCCAATTTAACATCGTAGCAGATGAGCTGGGCTAGTTTATAGTCATAGCGGACTATCACTGCTAGTTTATAGTCATAGGGGACTATTTTTGCCAGTCTTACATCGTAGCGGACGATCTTTGCCAGTTTTACATTGTAGCGGATGATTATCTTACCTTTCTCTATACCTGATGTAATCCTTTACGTTAGACATAGTATGGCTTGAGGTACAAATGGTTGACAGGATTTGCAAATTTTTTGCCATCCATATCAGCTAGTTTGAAGGCCTCGTTATCATAGGATTTCGTGACCACAAAAGGACCTTCCCAGTTGGCTGAAAATTTATTTACATGTTCACAAATAACTTTGAGGACTAGGTCCCCTTTCTTAATTGGTCGTTGATGTAAATTACAGTGGTGCTTTTCTCATTGCTTCTCCTGGTACCATTCGATGCGATCAAGTGTTCAGGTACGCTCCTCCTCTATGGAGTCAAGATTAATGACCCTTGCCTCATTATTCTGAGCCTCATCTAGTACATTTAAGAGGATCATTCGAAGTGATGGGACCTGCAATTCAAGAGGTGACACTACTTTAGATCCATAAATGATATTGTAAGGAGTTTTACTTGTAGTCATTCTACACGTCTTACAGTAAGCCCATAACATGTAGAGGATTTGCTCATGCCATCGCCTCTTACTACTGCTAAGCATTCTTTTAAGTAGGTTGATGATGGCTTTGTTTGTTGCCTCTGCTTGATCATTTGCTTCTGGGTAGTATGGAGATGAAAAATATTGCTTGATGCTAAGATTATTGTCAAAGGTTTTGGTTTCCACGTTACTAAATTGTGGCCTATTATTTGTCACAATAGTCATGGGAAGACCAAACCTTGTTACTATGTTATCCAAGATAAAGTGACAAACCTATTGAGATGTAGTCTTTCTCAGGGAAATAGCCTCCACCCACTTCGTGAAGTATTCGGTTACGATGATTATGAAGCTATGTCCTGCGAAAGACTTAGGTGTGATGGGTCCTATAATGTCTAGTCCTTATTGTTGGAATGGCCACGTAATCTGTGTAGGATGTAACTCAATAGGAGATACATGTATGAGATTCGCATGGCATTGACATACATCACACGTCCTAACTTTGGCATGGCAATCTCATTCGATGTAAGGCCAGTAATACCCTAAGTGTCTAATTTTTGCTACCATAGCCTTAGGGGCTATGTGTCCTCCACATAGTCCCTCATGGACTTCATTGACAATTTTCTATGTTTCTTCCCCACAAATGCAAGTTAGCAATATCCCATCGAAGGAGCGTTTGCATAAGGTGTTATCTCCTATGAGGACATACTGTCGAGCTTGCTTTCAGATTGCATCCTTTTGAGTGAATGTCAAGCCATGTGGGGGTTTTCCATGTTGAAGGTAAGCCTTAATGTTGGCATATCACTCTTGGATATCTATTACATTAACAGATGCAATGTTTACCACTTGAGTAATAGGATCTGTGCATTCTATTATTGAAGCAGGCAAAGTGGCAAACAAGTGCAATGGCACATTCAATGCTAACATAGCTAATGCATCAACTACGGTGTTCTCATTGCAAGGTACATGTTGAATGTCCAATGTTGCAAACTATTTTAGTAGACTCTTAGCTAGATCGCAATAAAGTTGGAAGTGTGAAGCCTTGCAAGCATAGACTTCAGCGATTTGGTTGACAACTAATTGTGAATCGCCTTGGACTACCAAATGTTGAATCTTTAGCTCTTGGGCTACTAAGAGGTCCCTAAGGAGTCCTTCATACTTAGCTACATTATTCATACAAAGGAACATGAAGCGATAAGAAAAGGGTCAAATTTCCCCAAAGGGAAATGTTATAACTACGGTGGCGCGTCCACCTCTTGTAGTTGAAGTGCCATCAAAGTGTAATATTACTTCAAAATATGATGGTACAGAGTTTAGGCTATTGATGTGTTCATTTTGGAATTTGGGTTCTATTATTACTTGATCATCAATGGGTGGCATTGTAAGCTGTGTGGCTATTGTTTGACCCTTTGTTGATGATTGGGCTACATAATGGACATTGAATTCCACCGTTATTGCTTTCCATCAGGCTATCCTACTACTCTCATACAAGTTTATTGTGATAGCCTAAAGTATGTTGCTCTTGCATATGATGTTAACCTTACTATGAAATAGGTAATGTCTCCACTTTTTTAGTGCAAATACTAGGGTGAGACAATTTCTTTCTACTTCGTTATACTTTCCCTCATAAGTTATTAATGCATGGATCAAGTAATAAACCAAGATTTCAAAGCCATCATCTTTCTTCTGACATAGAAACATAGCAATAGATGTGTCCAAAGTGGCAAGGTAGATGTAGAAAGGCTTATCCCTATACGGTGGGTAAACAGTTGGAAGGTGCAAAAGCTCTTGCTTTAGGTTATCAAAGGCTTGTTGACATTGATCTTTCCACTCAAAGTTGACCCCCTTTTTAAGTAGGTGTTGCATGGGGTGTAGCTTGTTTGTCAACTTCTAGATAAACCTTCTGATAAACTGTACTTTGCCTTGTAACCCGCGTAGCTCTTTAAGGTTTGTAGGCAGTGCTAAGTTAATGATGGCCTTAACTTTATCAGGGTCCACTTGTATCCCTACCTCCGACACTACAAACCCTAACATGCATCCAATTTTGACTATGAAAACACATTTCCTTGTGTTGAGATGCAAATCATGCCTATGACAATGTTTGAGGACTACATCTAGATTTTTGGGATGATCAAAAGCTTCCTTAGACTTGACTGCTATGTCATCCACATAATCATTTAATTTCTCTAAGAGGTAGTTGCTAAAAATGTATGTCATCGCTCATTGGTAGGTTACTCCAGTGTTCTTGAGTCCGAAAGGCATCATTGTATAACAAAACATTCCCCAAGGGGTCATGAAAGTGGTTGACAATTGATGCTCTGGGTTTATACAGATTTGGTTATAGCCTAAAAATCCATCCATGAAGGATATCAAGGCATGACCAGTTGTAGTGTTTATGAGTTGATTGATGCTTTGTAATGGGAAGTCATCCTTAATCGTTGCTTTGTTTAGATCTCGAAATTCTATACAAATTCATATACTTCTCATTTTCTTAGGAACTATAATGATGTTTGACATCCATTCCGAGTAATCGACCACACAGATGAAACTAGCTTGATAGAGCTTGGTGATTTCATCACGTATAGCTAGTGCAATCTCTGGTTTGACCTTGCAAGTCTTTTGCTTGACTGCCTTAGCATGTGGATTTAAGATAATGTTATGTTGTATGAGCTGCAGGTCTAGGCTCGACATGTCATCGTATGACCATGCAAAGACTTTAACATTGTCTTGGAGAAAATTTGAAATGTTTTGGCGTATCTATGGGTGTAACAGAGAGCTAACTTTCAAGGCTTTTACTTTGCCTTTAGGGGTAGTTACAGGGATTTCGGTAAGAGGGTCCTCAGTCACATCTCCGGCCTCTAAGTCTAAGGCTTGGACCAAATGTTTGGGCTAGTCTAGAAATATTTCCAAGGATGCTACAATGTTGTGAGTAGATGATTCCCAGTCTATTGATTCGAAGTTTATATGTCTTGTAAGCTTTCCATGAGGACCCATCAGGATCAAAAGCGAACAAAGATCACTATGCATAGCCATTTTTGTTAAACCTGCCATAATGAGAAAAAAGACCACGTCAAGTGATACCTGTTTGCAGCAACATCATGCCATGAATGTTTATAAAGCAATAATGCAACATGGGATAGTTTTCAATTATTATGCAAAGTTTGCAAATCGAAGTTGCTAGTTTAAGGTCTTAGCGGACCATTACTAGGTTGTAATGTGGGTTAACATTGCTAGTTTAAGGTCTTTGCAGACTGACACTATGTAATATTATGTGAATCAAGGTTTCTTGTTTAAGGTCTTAGTGGATCATTAACGAGTTTGAAATTTGGTGGGCCCATTACACTACCGATGAGTGTTAGGTTACAGTGGGAGATCACTATAGTAGCGTTATGCTGCGGGGGTGTCCCGCATTACTCGGGATATGAAAATGACAATTTTTTTACTGCATCAGCTATAAATAGGGGATTACCCCCTGGTGAATTTGTCATTTTCATTGTTAGAGCCCAGAGCCCATACTCAGAGTGTGGCATGGTTGAATAGAGAGGGAGAGCGAATAGGCGTAGCGTAGCAGTTGGTACAATCGATTCGTGAGCAAAGTAATGGCGTACAAGGGTGAATGTAAGGATAGGGAACTTGCCAAGGTAGACGAGGTGAAGGAGACTCTGGGATGCCTCTCGAAGGCACACGTTGAGGTGTGGCAGGAGGCTCCATCTACTCAAGAAGTTGCTACGTTACCCTTGTTTCCATTATGTAACGCATTAGGTGACATATGGGGTTAGATTGTCATTGCTATCGTTGTTGTTACTTTTGCAACCATTGCCACTTTTTTTGTTCCTACCTTGTCGATTATGTTGTGCTTGTCACTACCTGGTCGCAATGGCCATATGGGTGCTACGCTATGGCTGCATGCGGTACCGCCCTGGCTGCCATTGTTAAGAATGGTTACTGCATTCTTATAGGGATTTGGGTAGTTCTGGGTGATGTAGTGCATGCTACCGCTCCTAGAGGGGTTTGTTTGCTTGCTAAGTTTTGCTGCAGCGTGACACATATTTGGTGTAGCACAACATGAGCTATTTCATACTGTAAGATTGGAACAACAAGGGCACTGTGAACTCTTTTTTCATCTACGTGGTTAGACTATAACATGGTTGTTGTTACGCTATGTTGCTATGTTATGAAACCCTTAGACTATTATATTGATAGTCTATCACATTGCTATGCTGTCAAACTTGTAATGCCACTATGTCATTAAATTCATTGTACTGCTAAATTTGCTATGCTGCAATGCCTATTATAGTAGTCTGTTCATTATTGTTGCATGTCTACTTGCGCTTGTTCATTTACTATGTTACATGCCGTGCATTCATCTTGCTACGTTGCGCGTAGCGCAATCGTCACCCTTATGCAGAAGTGTAACTGTTACGTTGCATGTTTGTTATGTTGTGTTGTGTATAACTTAACTGTTGCACTGTGGGGTGCACCCACCATTGTTACATTGCGTGGGGCTTGATTGCTATGCTACGTTACAAGTGACACTTTGTTACGCTGCCTGCAATGTTTACCTTTGTCCTATAAAGGACTTATTGTTTCATGCTAAAAGAAAATTTGTAATCGAAGGATTGTGCCACACTAGATGTAAAAAGAGGGTCATGCTACGCTACATCAGTAATCATTACTTGAACACAATGCTAAGGTTTGGTGTTTTGTTATGCAGGGTCATGTTGAAGCCTGTTTTGATTATCCTTAAACTTGTAGGAGTCCTATGCTACCTCAGTGAACCTGTGGCCAACGTCCCTCCCCACACATGTATGGGGAAGCAGGCAGTTTGGTTTTGAGAGGGGGCATGAGACTTCCTACAGTTCCTCCTTTACCATTTTAGTGTGATTGTGTGGTCACACCTATTAGCTGAAACAACTGCTATACTTATAGAGACGCTGTTGCTTGGGGAAAACTGAGGCATTTTGAAGTTTTTAGCTTGAGGTGCTTAATTTGGATTTGGGAGATGCCTTTGAGTACAAATGCTATCATTTATACAACATGCTATATGTTGCCCATCACATGGGCACTTTCTTTCAGAACCTTCCTAGAATCGTTTACTATGCCAGTGGGTAAGTCCTGTAAAGGTATTTTAACGTGTTGTATGATTTACATTATTGTAGATAGAGATGCTTATAGTATTCTTGTATATCACTAGGTTTTACATTAAAGAAGGTAGTCTTCATGGTAATACAGATGCATTGGTGGTGGCCCAAATGGCTCTACAAGAGTTCTCTTCCACCAGGAACGTGCGTGCTGGTGTCATAGAACAACTTGGGTTTGACTTCAAAACCTATCCAACTAGGTATTCCAAATTCTATGGGAGGTGTAAGGAAGTTGGTAGGTTGGATAGTGAATGGGCATTGCATTGAACGATTACCGTCGAAGACGTTTAGGTGGAACGTCCGACATTTCCTATGCCGTTCAAACTTGGTATACTATGGATTTATTCTTGTGTGTTCAAGTGGTGATGTTCTTTTGTTTTTGTTTTTGCTAACTTTTTTTTGTTTGCTATTAACTGTTATAGTAGCGAAGGAATCCCAAGAGGTCACTATGATCACCTCTGGGTGTGACGATACCAACCTCTTCTTCAAGTCCGGCGAGGTGGAGGAGATGTAGTGTTGGCTCTACCATGGGATCCCAGCCATCCTTGTTCATAACATTCAAGAGGTTGGGATCATGAACTTATTCCTGGCTGTAAATCCAAATGTCCCAAGTGCAGAAATACTTTCCCTAACTGATTCCTTATCTGAGAAGGCTGACTGCTTTTGCACACATGTTCATAATGTGTAGGTGGTATTTGAAATTAATGACAAACTATTTGTAGACCTTTTTGGTATCCCTTCTGATGGTATCTCCATAGGAGAAAAAATCTAAGAAAGATGCGAACCATCAGGGGGACATTGAGGAATGGTTGGGGACGGCTAAGGACCAAAAGGGGGTTTACATCCACAAGGTCAAGTTGGCAGTGGCCAAAACGATTTACCCTGTCTTCCATGTAGATGCTTTCCCCAAGCTACTCTCCTAAGGAAAAATCCTTAGAGTGGAGTAGGTTTGGATAATGAGGGAGGTCATGGAAGAAAGGACTCATTACAATTGGGCCCAGTACCTTTCTGAAGGCTTGCGTGCTAAAATGATCAAGCTTCGCGAAAAGCTTGAGTTTCATTTCAATGTGCATTATGCCTTCTTTGTAGCTTGCCTTCGATACTTTGTGGAATTCTTGGTAGCCTATGAGAATGGTGCCTAGGTACTGCAAGATCGTAACTAGATATTAAAGCCATGGATTTGCCAGGTTTTCCACACCACCCAATCCCAAGAACCCTAGGAAGCTATCAGGGAATCACTTTCAATAATGATGAGGGATCAAGTGGCATGCCCCTTTCGTGGTTAGGACAGTGTGGGAGAGCCACCCCCCATCAACATAGGTAATGTGTTAAGGGGGAAATGCCTCATTGCAAAGACTATAAAGACAAGGCTGCAACATAAGAAGTGTCGTCCTGTCGAAGAGACTCCCCACACAACTAAAGAGAAGGGGAAGAAGCTACGAATCAAAGTTTGCAGAGTGCAACCCCTGGTTGGTAAGTATGCTAAACTAGTTTTGTTAGCGTAACACTTGTTACATTGTGCTACGCTATATAGCGTCATGTAGCGTAGCACCTATTTCAAGTTGGAATATCTTGCTAACTGCGATTATGCTTTATTAGAAGAAAGAGAAGAGGAAGAGGGAGAAATTTTGGCCCCTGGAGTAGGGGTGCCTACTAAAGAGAAGGAAGAGGCCTCAGCTATAGAAGAAGGGGCCCTTGCCGATGATCCCTTTTCAAAATGTGCTTTGGTGCCCGAAGGGCAGATGAGTGTTGAGCATACCACCACACTCTTGGGTCAACTGGAAAGAAAGAGGTTGCAATTGGATGTTGGTGAGTTTGACTAATTGCTTGATAGTTTCTTGATGGGTGATCCCCCTGCTATCACGCCAAAGGGTTTGCTAGGTAGGAGCTTTGCACTATCATGTCATTTTTCATTAGCTCTGTTGTTGTCCTCTCTACTATGGCTAACATGTTTTATTATGCAGCGGACACCACTGTTGATGCCCCTAACCCTTCATCCTCAATCTGTCTTTGACCTTGGACCGAGATCCCCGACAAGTTCGCCTTCATGGAGGGGGTGGTCGATGATATGATTGATCACTTCAAGTAGATTGATCCCGAGATCGGTATGCTAAAATTGCTATGCTAGGCTCTTGCAGTTGTTACCTTTTCTTTATGTTACTATGACTAGAATTCTTCCATACATGGTAGTCTCCCATCTCAAGTGGGATCCTTGGCAGGTCGTCGAGGTCGACGTTGTGCCTAAACTTCCGCTAGAGGTGGCTGAGGTACCTCATCACATTTACGATGAAGTAAGTAAATGTGCTTTATACCCAGCATGCTCCTTATGGGATTGTAGGCATGTGAATGAAGACCTCTGGAAGAGGGTACAGAAACTCGAGAAGGAGAAGACTAACCTAACTGTGGAGGTGGAGGATCTCTGATCCAGGAATGAGTTTCTATTAGCCTACGACACTTGCGATGGTAGTTGGTGTATGGTTGTGATTGACTATGCCAAATACTGGACAGTCATACGGAATAATAATGAGGCCAGTTGTGAAATTATTGAACAATGTATGCATATGGACCTCCTAGCACAGAGGAACTAAGACTAGAAAGACTACAACACAAAGGTTTATGAATGGGGACAGGCATAGAAGAACCATAAACATATGTATAAGATGGAAAGTGCCACCTATCATAAATAGTACCATGATGCTACTGTTGAATTGCATACTCTTCGGCTATTTCTTGATGTCATTGGTGCTTCTGGTGCTTATGAGAGGTTCATGCAATAGGTGATGGTAAGTGAGTCTCCTGAAAAGGAGGTGACTCTACTTGTCGGGGAGACCACGACTACCACCGTTTCCCCAAGACCACCTAGATGGACAACCATGGAAAAGGGGAAGGTTGTAGCAAGTGTTGACCTAGAAGGGGGAAATTGGGGCAATCTCACTGAGGAGGAGATCTTGCGACATCTTGCGGCCAGCATGAATTAGATACCCCTCAACACGGATGTGGGGCCATCTCGGGTTAGTCACTTTTTTCTATGCAATGGATTATTTTGTAAAAGCCTTGATTGTAGCTTGACTTACTATTTTATTTTCTACCTTATGCAGAATCCAAATGAAGATGCGGGACTTAGTGGTACAGGAGACGATGATGGAAACGAAGACCCATAGCATGGCGACGCAAAATTTTATTTTTTCGTTGAATTTGATTGATTTGTAAACATTATTGATAATCATTAAATGAAGAATAAAAGCAAAATGGTTTATTTCATTTCGGTTAATGTGTTTCATTTATTCTTTTATCTTTTTGGACCCTTTGAGAGCCTCTCGTTTTAGTTTAAGGCCATTTTGGGCCATTGCTTAATGATGATTTTTTTTTCAATATTTTTTTTGTTATTGCTTCAGGGTAGTAAAGTTGCCAATTTTAGGCCTTGGTGGGCCGCGATGAGTAGTTTAAGGCCATTCCAGGGCATGGCTAGTTTTAGGCCATTTCGAGCCTCATGTAAGGTGATTAAAAAAGAAAGAAAATTGCTAGTTTTAGGCCTTAGTTTAGTGATGCAAACAATGGACATAATGTAAACAATGCAAATAACAAAGAGGATGCTAGCATGAACAATGAATACGAAGGAAACAATGTAAACAGTGATCATGATGTTGATGTAAGCAGTAATCATGGTGCAAGCAGTGGAGTAGTTATGCTAACGCAAATGATGATCATTCTTGCAGCTGCTTCCTAAGCCATCATGGGCTTGGTGATGCATATGTCCAGGAGGATTTGTTATGATACTCCTCTATGTCATCATCTACCACTTGAAAGGGCAGCTCAGCCCATGTTGCTTCTTTGTTTGGGCTAGTTTTGACTTGTTCAGGAATTTTAGTTGGAACAAGGGTTTGGTTTTCAGAGATTTCAATCTCTGAACCTTTCTCCATTCCTACATTATTTATGGCTCGGGGAGCCACTTCATCATAATGAATTACCACTTCCCCTCCTGCATAGGGTAAGTGAATTTCCTGGTGTATTGGTGAGGAAACAGCCCTCGCTTGGGCCAACCATGACCTCCCTAGGATCAGGTTGAACCTAGGCATCTCCTCTACCACTATGAACACTACGCTTGTGGGGAACTGTTCCCCTACCACAAAGTTAATATGGATAATTCCTTTTACTAGCACACGCACCCCTTTAAACAATTTTAAGTAGAAAGTTATTGTGGGCCTGATTTGATTGAGCAAGCCCAATTTGTCCATTATGAAGAAGGGGATGACATTAATAGCAGCCCCATCATCAACGTGTACCCTTTGGATCTTGTACTGATCGACCTGAATTGTGATAAACATAGGTGACGTTGTCACCTGATCCTTTTCAGGGTCATCCTTAATGGACTCATCATGGAATGTTTACTAAGCTGGCCGTGGTTCCTCGACCATAGAGGAAAGCATGACAGTGTGGATTGCCTTCTCCTCTACTGGCATGTTTTTGTCAACTGATATGGATGTTAACATGTGAACCATGGCCGCAGTGCGCAGTGGATGTCATTACCAAGTCATATAGGCTCAAAGTTATGCTTTTTTGTTTTAGAGCCTATTTAACTTAGGTGAGGGCATTAAGAATATCCTGCCCACCATCTTGTTGTTTGTTACCTTTTTCCTCTTCCATTCATCCTAGGAGACAAATATCCCGAGGAGGGGTAGTTTTAGGTTGAGGGTTGTGTCTTCTTGGATAGGTCGGTGATGATTACATGCACATGGTGTTATCAGTGTTTGATGACAAGGGGGCCATAGGCATCGAGGACAAGGGGGTAGGCTTGGAGGGACCTAGGGAAGTATGTTCCCTAGCTAGCTTGTCCACCAAACTCTCTTCCTATTTTTTCAAATAAGGAGGCTACAGTGCTAGATAGTAGTTGCTTGGCTTTGTGTAGTTGAGGTGCTTGGTTGTTTTGGTACCTTAATAATGAATGGTGCCTATGGTGTTGGTGCGGGTGGTGCAGTTTTGAGCACAAAGGATGTAGGGGTGGATGTCTAAGGAGGGACCTTGAGGAAAATGGTTTTCGTAACATAATTTTTGTCATTGTAGGGATTGTTGCATTTTGAGGAGGGACACGCGTCATGAATGGTTGCTATGGTGGTTTTGTGTTGCTATTAATGCCAACAACATTGATTGTGTACCCCGCATTGTTGGTGTTTAGGGGATCCTTGTAAACGTGCATTGACTAGTTTTCTAGGCAAACAGGACTACTTTCATCTAGGACTAACTTGCCTTGATCGATCATATGATGTATATCATCTTTCAATGCTAGACAGTAGTTTGTATCATGAGCACATAGTTGGTGATAATCACAAAAATGTTCCAGCCTAAAGTTCTTAGGAGCTGACAGCTCATTGAGGATGGCCAAGGAGGGGTTCCTAAGAAGCTTGTAATACCATTGATTTCATTTAATTGCTTCCTCTGACATCCATTTGTGTTGTATATACCCAGCTTCCAATAGTTGCTTTAGAAGATCTGAAGGCTTAATAGGTAAAGGGATGTATTTGGAGCGATCCTTGCACTCGAAGTTGGGCTTAGGCTGGGTTGATGCCTCAGGTTCTGATGTTGAGGGTTGACCAATGTTATTTGAGCTAGATGTGGGATTATCGAGCACCGTGGCCACCTTTTTGTTGTTGCTATTATTAGGCTTGGTCTTGTTAGCCATAGTAGCCATAGTGGCTATTGCGGCCTTGCCCTTCTCTCTATCCTTTTTGATGTACGTGTTTTTGTATGTAACATAGGCTCGATCTTTACTAGCTTCGGCCACGTCTTGGATACTTTTGGTCTGAGCAAAAGCTTGACTGAGGGAGTACAGGGCTAAGTAGTAAAGCTTTGACTTGATAAAGTCATTTACTGCCCCCTTGAAGATGACCAAAAAGTGGACCTCGACGATAGGCTTGCATATCTCGTTCAAGGTGACGCTCCACTGCTATATGAATCTTTGCACAAAGTCAAGCGGGTCTTGCTTGATGCTCGTTAGCTGGTCCAGCATTACCTCCAATTTCAAGTTATACTTGAAACGGGTCACGAACTAACTCAACAGCTCCTCCAAGGTTGAGATGAAGGCACGTGGGAGCACATGGTACCAGTCTAAAGCCTTTCCTATCAAGGACATGGCAAAGATCTGGATGATAGTGTGTGGCCATTATTGCGACAACAGAGATATAGATCTAAATGTTACCAAATGTGTGTTGGGATTTCCCTCCCTATTGTAATTCGTAAATTTGGGGAGTGGCACCCCAGGGGGTAACGTAAGCATGGGAATAGCCGGGCTGATGGGATCATCATAGTAAAAGTCCATGCTTTGTACCATGTCAGAACCGGTGGCTTTGAGACATTTGGTTTTCTCAGTGAGGGTCTGGATAAGCTGAAAAGCTTAATCCAGACCTGGTGATGTTGCAGATGATTGCGAGGCTAATTGAGTAGCTGTCATATGCACCGACGGGGGTTGTGGTGTAGGGGTAGTCGCCTGGCCCATGGGGGTGCTGTTGGGACTGCTCCTATGAATGGTGTTGCTTGGATCGTCCACTACCTAGTGGGTGGTGCTATTAGTGTGGCAGCTGCTGGTGGGGCTATGGGGTTGAGAGCTTTCCTAGTTGGCAGGATGACCCATAGCTGTGAACTAGGTTGTGCTATGTGCAGAAGCTAGTGCGCTTGGGGTTGCACATAGTATGATACTTGAGAAGGTTGTTCCATAAGTAAGGAAGGGGTTGGCACCCATCATGTGGTTGAGAGTGTGTTAGCCATTGGTGGTGGGACAGGTGCATATGAGGGACCAGAGGCGAAGCCTGCATGCGACTGGGATGTGGGCAAAGTGTGGATGTATGGCAATGTAGCTATGACTGACGTTGGGTACGTTGCTAGGGTAGACTAGGAAGGAAGGGTGATTGGGAATGAAGTTGAAGGACCTCCTTGCTGGTATGTAGATGGTACGAGATGACTAGCCATGGCTGATAAAGGTGCAGATTGTGACAGGGCTGTGGTAACCATGAACGGGGTAGAAGTAAAGATCGAATTTGACCAAAAGAAAATGGTGGGAAGGATGACTATAGCGTAGGTTTGGCCACCACCCTTAGAGTGAGAATGTAAGTCTTCTTGTCCGTCTTGGAACACTTCATCATAGTGGGACACTGTATCTTACTCCCTGGACCTACTAACTCACATCAGTCCAGGACCCATTGATATTGTTCAGTCAATGGGATGATGATGCTAGGGGTAGGGATGAACTCCCTCTTGTTTCAGTGGAGGAACTTGAAGTTACATTTGTGTTTGAGTTCCTAGCAATCCAAGGGTATATTCGCCTAGACTTTTGCACATAGGAAGTCATATCGCTCTACGTCTTGTGCCAAGTGCTCGGGTGACAAGTATCGCAGTCTAAGGGACTGACATGGTTCCAGCACTGGGTTGGACGGTCACTCGAGACCTATCATGTTTTGGACCAAGTAGGGAACCTCTAAATTTGAGGTGGTGGTGATAGTGGTTGTAGGAATCATTTTTCAATGTAATGTGAAAAGCGAGAAAGTGATACTGGGTATGCTGAGGAATTATGCCTGCTACAATAGGCAAGAATGTTATGCTAGAGGATTTGCTATGTCGCACAAGGTGTAGGTAGCGTGGGGCAGTAAACAGAGTGAACACGGTAAGGTGAGAAATCAGTTGGAGGCTTTAGTCCTACTGGGTCCCAAAGGAACCGTCGTTGTGACTAGTCTACACCACACGATGCGTAGACAACCACAAGGATGTCATGTCTATGCTAGTAGGTGATAGGGTATAGACAACATGCAGGATTATCCAGGACATGTAGAAAGGACAAAAAGGGCCCTCCTTCTAGCTCCAAAAAATTGTAGCAACCAAAAATGTTAGTGGCTTGAACATCGAGAGGTTGATGGACGTATAGCCTAACCCCAGATCCATGCGTGGGCTATGCTGGAGAGAAATAAAAATGAGGTGCCCTAAACGGTCTAGTCGATTAGACAGGGACTTAGCCAGTGTACGATAACTTTTTGTAAACGTTTATTTTTTGAGGCAATGTATGCAAGTTGAAATGATAATCGACAAATGTAGAGTGATGAAAAATAATGAAAGATATAATAATAGCACACAAAAAATGAAACAGTCTTGGGTGAGAAAATGCACCACCCCAAGATCAGGGATTTGATCTTTGTTTTGGTTCGAAGGTGTACAACTGATGTGCAACACTGAAGAGGCATAGCTTTCAACAGAGTAGTATGATCACAGGTCCCTGAATTACAATTGATAGCTTACCACCAAGAATCCTTTGTTTGCTAGTCTCTTTCCGAAGCCAATTACTAGAAAGCCAAATGCCAAGAATGCCAATCGTGAAAAACCCAAAATGCCAAAAGAAAGCCAACGATGCCAAAAGCCAATTCTCAAAGCCAACTAATGCCCAAAAGAGTTCTCCAAAAGCCAACTAGAAGCCAACCCCTTGAATGTTGTTCACCAAGGTATTTATAGGACCTGGAGTAAGAGAAAAATGTGGTTTGGATGCCACGTGTCCTGGGTCCCATAGAGTACGGACGTGACCATGTTGTGCTGTTGCATAGTGCTACTATGCTATGACCATACTACTAAAAGTGCATGTGCAAAAATCTAGAAAGCATGCCATGTTTATTACTAGGGGGAAACACTAATAATGAATGTGAAATGGAGCCTGTGCTTCAGGACTATGTCTCCTCTACTCTTGTTAGCAAAGTCAAGCATAGAAACAACTTTGAGGATTAATCAGGAGGGTGCAATATGAAGCAAACTTGTTGTTGAAGAGATTCCAGGATGAGAATGATCATTTCCAATAAGTTCTAAAGCTAATTGAAGATGTCTTAATACTTTCAAGTAAGTGTTACACTTCTTACCCTGGCCAGTGTGTTGGCGTAGCATAAATAGTTGCATGCTACGCTGTGCTATGTTGCGTAGCATAGCATAATGTAACCACTAGTTTAGAATGAATTTTTTACTGAAAGCCAAAGATACCTGTCTAAGGCCTGGACAGGCAAGTAATTGCAACCCTATCTCTCATGCTAAAAAGTCTTCAGACCTACTGAGTTCATCCTTAGGACATTTTTTTATTTTTCATCCTCGCTACGCTTTGCCACACTATGTAGCATAGTGCAGCATAGCGGCCAATATGACATGCATCCTTGTTTGATCTACAATGTTTTGTCAAGAGACCTAAGAGCTAAGTAGGGTAGGAAGTTTTGGAGACTAAAGTGTTGCCGAGTGCAATCCTCTTGCTGGAACCACTTGGTAGAGGGACCTTCATGCGTTTTGTCCTTGCTATGCTATGCTATGCAGCATAGCATAGCACAACATAGCACCCAATGTTGGTTGAATCCTAACTCATTGTGTAAACATTTTATCATAGGATGTTTGTCATGTCCTGGTTTGTCAACAGAGCAAACCTATTTAACGGTTGAAGTAGGGGCAAATGCTTTTACCCCGTTGGAGCTGTTTGAGTAGGAGTGTTGTTGAAGTACATTCCTGCTATGCTGTGTTATGCTGCGTAGCGTAGCATAGCGTAGCAATCAGATTGAGATGATTCTTAATATAGTTCACCACATTCTACTATGCCATATCACTCATGTTTTAGGGATGAAATAGGGCAAATGCTCCAGAGGATTGAATTGTTATCAATTTGCATCCTGGACATTTGATTGGTCTCCTCAAGACTTGCTACACCATGCAACATAATGTAGTGTAGTAGGCTTCTACATTAGAAAACTTGCTGAACTATTTAGCTCGTTCTGAACACTTTTGGTAGCTCTTAGCATGGTCCCTAGGTAGATCGTCAGCCAGGTCGAATGTCAAGCTGGGCAGGCTAGAGAGTTTAGCAAGCCTATTAGCCCTGGAGATAGAAAACTTGCTAGATTGTATGGTCTACCCCCAGTGCCTATGTTGTCCGGATGGTCCATCATGATGCTGCACTTGTGGTAATCCTTACTCAAATTTGAAGACTCTGCTGAAGCATTAGGGTCCTAAAATTTTATGGTGTTTTAACAGTCATGAGCCCGATGTGGTCCTTCACAAATGAAGCATCCAGACGAGAATTTATTCCCTTGAGAGGCTCCATCTCCCTTAGGTTTGAAGGGTGCCCCCTCCTTCTTCTTGTCTTTAGGACCTCAGTGTTACTTTTCTCCCTTCTTGACCTTGTCCTGGGGCTTCTTCTACCCAAAACAGGATCTAAAATTACCCCTATTATAGTTGACCAAGCCATTCACAGTGGCTATGACCATTGATGAATCTTTCACGTTCTACCTTCTTAGCTCTGCCTAAGCCCACAACTGCAACCTTGAAAGGAAGTTAAATAGCTTATCCTAGTAAGACATATTCTTAATGTTTAATATCAAGGAACTAAATTCCTTCATGTAATCACACAAGGTAGTAGTGTGTCTCAAATTTCTTAAGGATTCCCACACTACCCACGTGGTATTCAAAGGAAGGAACTGATCCTTCAACTCCTTTCTCAGTGCCTCCCATGTTGTGATTTGAGGGTGGCTAGCACTCACATCATTTTCTAGCCACATTCTCCACCAAGGCTTTGAATTTTAAATGAGATACAAGCTGGTTATTGTAACCCTTTGGTTCTTAGGAACACGAGCAGCATAAAAGTATTGCTCCATGTTCTAAAGGAAGTTTTCCAATTCCTTCGTATTTTGACTTCCTTCAAATTATTTTCGTTCCAGCACTTTCAGTTTGGAGTTGTCTGAGTTCCCACCCCCATGTGAAGATCCTACAATGATCTTCTTGAGCAATGCGATGTCATCCTCAAGGGATGAGAGATGAACCTTTAAGCCCTCAATTTGATCCACATAAGATTCAAGTTCACTTTGTACCACATCATTACTTTGTTGGAAATCATTGATTTCCCTATGGTGCAGCATCACTTGGTCTGCAAGGGATCAAGCATTAGGAGTTGGGGCTCCAATCAATGCTTCCAAGATAGCCATGTGCTCAGCAAGTTCCTCCATCATGATAGCCTTGCTTTGATACCAACTATCACTAGGTGAATTGCAACGAAAATTTTTTCACCAGGTGATAGTGCTAAGTGCCCGACTTAGCCAACTACTCATAATGATACATAGAGATGCTTAAGCACAGGAGGAACAAACTTATAGGAAAACTACCAACCTTTACTCACAAAGGAATATATTACATGTATAGGAGGTTGCCCCAATGTGAGTAGCACCTCTTGTATTTATAGGCACAGGTGTACCTAGCCTGGCCAATATGCTTCTATGACTGGTGGTACAAATCCGTTACTTGCATATCCAACATGGAGTATGCATGTAACCCATTACTGGTTCTATCTTCCATCTGCTTCGTCCAAATTGGTGATAGTAGATGTGCATGCACTACATCTAGAGGAATCTAGTTGTAGGCCCCTTGCATGCATCACACCTGGCTTTGTGTAGTGGTAACAAATGCGCATGCGCTACATCTGGAAAAATCTAGCTATAGCCCCCTCACATGCATCCCACCTGGCTTCATCTATTTTGGTAACTTCAGTTACCCAATGCACTTGCTACACATGCCACCCAAGAGTGCACACATGTGCTCTACATTCATCTACAGCTAATATATGTCTTTCCACACCTAGGGCATGGACCAACTATAGCTTGCGGTAGCCTGCACGTGAGCCTAGGACTGTGGTAGCTTAAGAGATCATGATAGATAACACCAAGACCAAAATGCTAGTAGGAAGGAGAATCATCTCAACCAATGGATAAATGGCCAAAAGTTGGAAGGGGCCAACAAGAACAAGCCTAAGAACTACTAGAGGAAATCCATGCAATAGGACCTCTTTTTGAGGAGCTTGAAGTGGAATTTGTTCAACAAATTTCAGAAGAAGAAGTGCCAATAGAGCAATCACAATAAGGAGAAGCACCAGGACCCATGACAAGGCTTGAATTCACTTTAAGTTAAAATTTCTTTGACATCATCAATTCCTAAGAGATTCAACGCTCAGTTCTCTAAGAAATAAAGTTTAAGCCATTTCTAGAGAAAGCTCTAGCAGAAGTCAAAAAAAAATTGCAAACCTCTCCCATGTGGTCAATCTTCACATCTAGTGGGGAATGGTATGTGAGAGAGACATATCTCTTTTAGAACAATAGAAGGCCAGGGTCAACAATAAAAATCAAGGATATTTAGGTGTCCTACTTGGCCAAGGCTATCGTGCAAGCACTGGGGTTGCTTGCTATTATGACATAGTTGGCAAAGCTATCAACACAAGGTGATCTTAAGGCCAAAAAGAAGTGGACTCAGTGGTGTTACAGGGTTGACCATAAGAAGTACGATGTGCTTATACTAGTGGAGTTCATATACTTCAAAATTGTAGCTTATCATCTTAATTCAATGGTAAGGCCCAGCAAAGTGACTATCTTTTCAGCTTGAGCATGTGCCACTTTGAGTGAGAGATTTCCTGTAAACCTTCCACAACTAATATATTTGGAGATTGAAAAGTGTTTTAAGGAAAACAAACGTGGAAGGAAATTCTTGTTCTTTTTGTGCCTCATCTAGAAACTCTAGAGAAGGATAGGAATAATCCACTATGCCAATGACACAATTAGGCATGTTCCTTTGGCTTCCTGGTCTAAAATAATGAAAGAAAAGACACCTACCACAACTAAAGAAGAGGATTATCTGCTACCTCTACCACCTACTCAAGAAATAATGTTGGAGGCCCATGCAACCATTGAGTGCTTGCATGAAATCTAAGAGCAGCTCTTGTATGAGCAAGAGCAATGTGTAGGGAGAAGTAGTGTAGACCCATCTATGTATCAACTAGCAATGAGTCACCTTAATGAGGTGGCTCAAATAATCAACTAGATGGAAAGGGGTGTACCAATATACTTTGTCCAATGAACATAGTTGCTTATGAGGTCTGATCCAAATGCTCAAGAGGTGACAATGTCATTATCACAACACCATTTATTCTCAAAAATATTTGAGAATGCTATCTCCTTCTCAATGTGTTTGGAAGAAGGTGAAGGAGCCACTATACTGGTGATGTAGCACCAAGGGTAAGAGACTATGGTTGAAGTAGTTGTTGACCTCATCATCGAAGCATTTAATGCACCTATGACATTTGTACCAAATGTATCTGCACTTTGAGATGTGAAGATGTCCATAGGCATGGTTAGCGAAAAATTGAATTAAGTCCATATTGAAGAATTGCTGGATTGACTGGTGGGGAGTAGGCAACCAATTTTAGATATTTTTTATTTTTTAGATAACATCACCACAACCTAGTCGAAGCTGTTGGAAGTAAGGGGCAAATGCATCATCTTGGAGGGGCAACTTAAAATGTATTAAGCACAAAATCAATGCTTGGCCATGGAGGTTGCCAAATTACTTGCTCATCTTGCAAATCCTACACTCCTAAGCTCAATAATAACCAAAGAAGAAGATTTCCAATAGCTTGAAGAATAACTCTAGAAGGTAGAGGAGGAAGCAGTGATGGCCATTTTCAACTAATCCATAACATACGTGAAGACATATTCAATTGAAAAGGACTTGGCTTAGATGTGCACTAGGAGAAAGAAGCACTGATTGTAGAAAATCATCACCTGTGCAATGTTGATGCCCGAAAAGAAGAAATGCAAGAATTCATTCATCAATAGCAAGAGTAGATACCTAGGGTGAATATTGAATTAAGAAAATTAACCATAGAAAATTGGAGTTTGTTGATGGAAGAAGTTAATTCTTTATGCCAGAAATCTACTATTGAGATTGTTTCCTGGAAAAATGAAGCTTTGAAGTTTGAAAAAGTTAAAAGTCACTATAGAGACAAAGTTGGCTTGTAAAAGGAAGTAAATGAGAAACACATCCATATGGAAAAGGAAAAAATAAATGAAGCTCTACAACAACTTCAACAAGGAAAAGAAGTTTGGTAGCCCATCATTGATGGGATTGATGCCTACAACAAAGCAAAGATCCAACTAAAGGAGTTGCAAATAGAAGAGATGATAGAATATATGGAGTTGGCCAATCTTTGCTATGCGAACCTAGTAATGTTGATTGTTGGATGATTGTAATTAGAGTTAGAAAAACAAGTGGCTAGCTCATATTTTCTATACGAGGTAGAGTTCAAACACCATAAAGACACCAAGCAGAAGCTTGAGACTACAAGTGCTGAGCTTGAAGTTCTCAGAGAATGATTCATGGACCAACGATTTATTGCTAAGAACTTAGCTAAAAGAATGAATGATTACTAGGAGCTAGAAGATGCAGTCAGGGCATTTGACATTGAATGCAAACAATTCACTTCTTGGTTTATCAATGCAAAGGAGCTCTTTTGAGCAATTCCATGTCCCTAGGATGTGCCCATTCTAACCCACATTGGCAAAGCTATGTGGATAGTGCACAATCCTAGAAGTAAGGAGGAGAAAATAAAAGCATTGCTGGATGTTTTCTACCTCTCACCAGAAGTTATAGTAGTAGTAGGATAGCCATAGCCACCTCAACTACTGCACGTGCATGAAGCCGATGAAGATCCTTCAAAACCTTAGGAGCCACCAGTACTTGGGATTGTTTGATCTTCTCCACGAAACTTCATGCCATCAAGGAACATGCTATCCAATTTTGAAGAATCATGTCATGGTGTTCAATTTTGTGTCATGAACACCATCATTTTTGTAATGTGTTGATCCGTACAGTCAGGCACTCCATTTTTGTCAAGTCATTTTGTTTTGTTTGTGAAAGGTCAATAAATAATTCCATACCTTTTCAATTTTGTAAAAGAACTTGAGGATGAGTTTTCATTTAGTCATGAGGGTATGATGAGTCACATTTCTTGGCTGTGTCAACAAGGCCTCATCGATGCAGCCTCATCAACGAGTCCCCATTAATGCATTGTATCATGCATTGAAGAGGCCTCGTCGACGTAGTGTCCACTTTTTGCCTATAAATACATGCCTACTAGTTGCATTTATGGAAACAAGATTTTTGTAGTAGTGAAGCTCTTATAGTTTGTTCATTTCAGAGTTAGAATATTTCTTTTGATTGCCTACAACAAGAGTCATTGAGTGTATAGATCTTTATTCGAGCATTGTTGTACCTGAGCACAATAATGTGTGTGACAATAAAGACAAGTTTTCTGATAAACCTTGTAGCACTTTGGACCGATTTAATATTTCATTTATGCATTCAATATTTTTAATTAATTGATTCATTAAATGTTTTCCAATAACTAAGCTAATGAAGTAATTGAGCAAGATAAGCTAGATAGATTAAACACATAAGTATGATTGCTTCGAGCATAACACACATTTACTTGGTAATCCTAGTAGTGTTAGAGGTTAGTGCACCTAGTGGCGTAGTGCTTGGTAACCCAATAGTGGATACATGGGTTTAGGATGTGTATAGAAAGTGGGATTAGCTACTTATGTTAGGCCTAGCTGGAGATCAGTAGGTTAGTTACATTGGATTAGCCATTAAATTACCTTGTCTTTCTCTCTATTTATGCACTAGGATTATAAAACATAAAACTATAAAAACCATATGCCTCAATTACACTTAACCATACTGTGGGCTTCACAAGTGTACTTGGGAAGATAATGAATGACTTTAGGGCAAGGTTCACTACCTAGAAAAATAGTGCACCAAAAACTATAAAGTCCACAAAAGTCAATTGGATCTTGTGTGAATGCTTGTGATTCGTATGGTTGGGCATAGGGGTACCTTGCTGCTCATCAAAAGGTTAATTAAACCTTATTCAAATTCTAAGATATCTCAAGCTCATTAATTTAAAATTGTTAAACTCATTTCAAACCTTTCTTAAGTAAAAACTTTTAAACTTTAGCCAAAATAAGAAAAGAAATCTTTAAGTGTTCCATCATCTTTAATGGAATCTAAGACTTTACATATTGGACAAAAGTTATGAAGATTCTCATTGAAATCAAAGCATGTTAAGATGTTACAATCCAAGAATACTAAAAGTATCAAAATACAAGCACCTTAAATAAAGATACAAAAAAGAATTAAAGGAAAATAAAGGGAAGTATGGTTCAATAAGAATGATTATATGTACTTTAATTTCAAATTCAATAGGATAAAGAATAATTAATAAACCTAAAGTCAACGATGCATCAAATCTACTTTAACAAAAGTACAAAGAAATAATTGGAAACATAAAAATCAAACTAAGATATAGATAAGACTTTAAAGATCTTGTAAGTTTCAAAGGAGGTTCAGTTGAAGAAAAATAAAGGAAAGTATGCTTTGATAAGGATGATTATATGCACTTCAATTTTAGAGTAGGACCAAGAATTATTAATAAGGCTAAAGCCAATGAAGTATTGGTTCTACTTTAGCAAAAGTACAAAGAAACAATTGGAAACATGCAAATCAAACAATGAAGATATAGACAAGACTTTGAAGATCTCACAATTTTTAAAGGTGAGCCAATTGAGAACATTTTCTCAAGAATGTATTCATGCATAAAGAATATTAATGAGTATGGATGTAGATATAGTTACAATAGAACCTTGACAAAGTCATTTAAGTCTTATACAATGATCATAATCATATATTCAAATTTATTATAATTAATATTATCTAAAATAATGATATTGATAAGTTTATAATAGAGGAGTTACTACGACAAGTTAGGATACTTATAGATCTCAATAGAAAAGAATCTTAAGAACAAGCATATTTTGTAAAGAACTCAAGAAAAAGAGAGAGATATTTTGTAGAAGTAAAGTAAGATATCAAAATTTTAGAGATAAAAATTTTCAAGATTAAAACTCCAAACTTGCTTATTTAAGAAAAAGAGAATTTCAAAGATGATTGAGATCAAATATAAGAAACACACAACTTTACAACAAGTAATCAATATGAAGCTTCCTCATCAAATATTTCATGGTACGAACATTTCAAGAAGAAAGATCATTATAAAGATACACATTGGTGGAAGGTTTTATTTCTATCCCTCACCTTCAATGATGTACCAAAATCAAATGTAAACTTATCAAAATTTTTCAAATCATCAAGAAAAGCAAGATCAAGCTAAAAAAGAATAATAAAACTTCAACTTTGCTACATATCAAATTGTAAAGGAATTCATATCTCACATATGGATCATTGATAGTGGATGTAATTATATGACCTCTTTCATGGAAACCTTCAACATAGACAAGCCAAATGATACTATTAGAAGCATTAATGTAGGAAATGAAGGTAGTGTGAAGAGTAAAAAAATTGATAATGTGTTGCTTAGTCTCTTAAATGGCCATTTAATTAATGTCAATGATGTCTTCTATATTCTTCAATTTTTAAAATCATTATCATTAGTTGGAAAAATAATAAATAGAGAAAATCCAATCATATTTCATGATGATTTTGGCAAAATTTTAAATGGAAATATCGATATTTTGAAATTAAAGAATTTAAATAATTAAAGTTTTTGCCTTGAAGCATAATTTCATGGTTGTCCTTATTGGGGGCCATTTTTTCCTTTTTAGTAGCTCTTTACCATCCAATATCTTTGCAACATTTTCTAGTATCTTCATTTGTTTTTAGCCATTCATTTTTAGCTTATTTCCAATAATCAACATTTAAATTAACATCTAACATCATTTTAAGCATTAGTTTAGCTCTCTTCAGCTAATTAACAGTAGTATCACATTAGAGTGAATTCAACTCCTTCTTTAAAATTGACATTAAAATAATATTAAGCAGCAATTATGTTTGCAAGGATTATGAGGTACCCTACTAACCAATAAATAGGAGCACATGACACCTCATTTCATATGAATTTTTTTGCACAACACATCTCTAAGCATCAAATTAACATTAAAGTGCTTTGAGCCTTACATTACTTTCCATCTCTTTATCCAACTTTAGTATCAGCATTACCATGAAACATTGACTACTTGCAACAAATTTCAACTAGAGGGTCTATAGAAAATGCCTTTCCTCATCATCAAACTTGCATGAATTCATTTGATTTTAGCAAATTAATGTTTCATCTTATTTACTTTTTGGCACTCTTTATGTACAAGTTCCACTTAGGACTTTTCCCTTTTATTTTTCTCTTTAACTTTTTTGTTGTAATCCTCTCCTAGTTTGCCATAACCTAGAGGCTATACTCTCTTCATTTTGATCTTTTCATTTCTTGGAACTTGCACCATAAGAGATCAGAACGTAACTTCAAGGATTTCCACTATGGGACATTCTCTCAAATAGTGGGGAATGGTACATGGGAGAAACTTACCTCTTTTGGAATGACTAATAAGGAGATGCCACTATTAAAATCAACGACATCATCATCTCCTACTTAGTTGAAGCAATTACTAAGACCCTCAGACTACCCAACATTAAGGAAAAATTGGCAAAGATATCTATGCAAGTAAACCCAAAATTTAAGAAAGAATGGATTCATTGGTACTATGGGGTGGACTATAAGGAGTAAGACACCTTGATTAAGGTGGAGTGAGCATACTTCAAGATTGCAACCTATCACCTCAATCTAATAATAAGGTTAAGAAAGGTCATAGTCTTCTCCACTAAGGCATGTGTGGCTCTAAGAGGAAAATTTCTAGTCAACTTATTGCAACTCATCTTTCTTGAAATAAAGAAGCATTTCAAGGAGAATGATAAGGGTAGGAAGAAGCTTCCCTTATCATGTCTCATTAGGAAACTTTATAAAAGAGGAGACATAGCTTGATATTCTAATGACAAGAAATGATGAAAGATAAAGTACTTGTCAAGCCTCAAGAGGAGGGGCAAGCATCACAACCATCACCTATAGCACTAAAGACAACGCCTAAAATGCTAGTAGCTACAAAACACCTAAGGAAACTCAGATAATAGAATTTGTAATAATAGCAAGCCTCCATAGGTCATGGAGAATCTTTGGTGTACTGACCAAACAGAAGTCACTTAAGTGAGGTCATAAGGACCATGAGCTAGTTGGAAGATGAGATGACACCATTGTTCTCTTCACAAAGAAACTAGACACCCATTTACTTCAATCCTGGTGCTAAAGAAGTCATTGTGTCCATACTAGGATAAGCATTCTTAGAAATTTTAGGAAATGTAGTAGCCTTCTTTGTAATGTTAGAAGAAGCTAAGGGGGTGATAGTTGTGGTAATGTCACATAAGAGCCAATAGACAATAGCAAAGGTGGTGGCATACCATATTGGAGAAGTTCTAAGTACTCCTACAACATTTTTCCCTGATGTTGCTACTATAGTAGATGTACAAGCATCAACAAGAGCAAGGAGTAGAAGAATGAGTTCTATCCAACACGACAAAGTTTTGGAACAACTGGTGGGAGTTGAGTAACTAATTCTAGAGATCTTTAATCTTTTGGAATATACATCAACTACTTAGTTGTAGCTATTGGAGATAAGGGGCAAGCTATTAATTACTAAAGCGTAACTTGAGGAGACCACTATTAGCAATCAATGGTTGGCCATTTAGGTTACACAACTTAGAACCTATCTATCTAATCCTACTATTCGTAGGCTAGAACTCACTAGAGATGAAGCTTTTCAATACCATCAATAGAAATATCAAGAGGTTGAGAATGCCAAGGAAATGGTTATCTCTAAAGCATAATTATTAGAAATAATGATGAATTCCATTGATAGTGATCTCTCTTAGGTTTGTAAGGAAAATATAGTGCTAACCTAAGATAACCATTGACTACAAAATGCTAAGTAATAGAAGGACCAAATGGTAAAATACATTTTCTAGTAATAGGAATAGCTTGCCAAGGCAAACATAGACTTGAGAAGGTTGGCTATAAAAATAGGAATATCTTGATAGAGGATATTCATGCTCTTTGCCAAAAGATTGCAATTGAGATTATGGCCTGGAATAATGAGGCCCTAAAATATGAACAAGTTAAGAACCATTACAGGAACCAAGTCAAAATTCTCAATGAAGTTAACAAAAAGAAAATCAAGTTGGCTAAGGAAAAAATTAATGAAGCCCTCTAGCAAGTCCAACAAAGGGGTAATGTATGGTAGTCCATGTTTAATTGTTGACCTTTTGGTATGTCAAAACCTTGAAAAATGAAGAATTTATAAATGTGCTTATGAGATCTTGCAAGTCTAAGAAAGGTGAATAAATAATATTAAGGAGACTAATACAAGAGCATGAATTGACAAACTAGAATACTAAATTTGAATAAGAAAAAGAAAAAATTTGGAGAAAATTCCAAGGATGCAAGACATCTCAAATTCAAAGAAGATGTCTTAGAGACTAATAAGACATCTTATTCTACTAAAAGATGTATCTACTAAGAAGCTTTGGTCTTAGGAAAGACATCTACAAAATAGGAGATGTCTCAAGTTATGGCAAGATGTCTCTACAAAATAGGAGACATCTCAAGTTGTGAAAAGACATCTCAGCCAAGATGTCTCACGACTAATGATACATCGAATCCAAAAGATGGAGAACATAGTAAGATGTCTTGGGCTAATGGAATACATCTCAACTAGCCTTTTCTAGCCATTATATAAAGTCCAATGGACATATGATGTTGACAATGCTATAAAAGAGGGTGATACCTTTCTGGAAATGGTAAGCACTATTCATGTGATTAAGTAGTCATTATATACATATTTTGAGATATTTTGTACTTCATTTCCTTATCATTTTTTGAGTTGTTTATTATTTTGTTAAGCCAAAAAAGCAAAGAATCAAAAGCTTAGTTCATTTTATTTTTTGATCTTTCCACCTCTTGCTATAAGCCCTAAGGGGTGGGATATGCTTCTTGAAGAGAAGACATCCTATGAGCTTGTTGGAACTTTGAGGGATTGGGTGTGTTTTTGAGAGCATCACTTTAGTAATCAATAGCTTTTCCCTTGTCTCTAATAGCTATGAATAAGTAACTGATATATCTTCCAAGAGATCAAAGATATCTAGAATTACTTTCCTAGCTCCCACCAATCATTCCAACATTTCTTTATGCTAGGTAGCATTCATGCTTCTTCTAATGCAAATGCTATACAAGCACTTAAAGCTTTTCCAATATAATCCACCACCACCTCTACTTCTTTCTCTTGGGTTATATCTGGCATCACCAGAACCATCGCTTCCTCACCTTCATTTAACATTACCAAGAAGGCTATTACATTTCCTAAAATTTCTAGGAATGCTTGTTCTAGTATGGACATAGTGACTTTTTTTACACTAAGATTGGAGCAAATGGATGCTTGGTTTCTTTGTGAAGAGAAAAATGGTATCTTCTCATCATCTAGTTAGCTGAAGGTCCTTATGACTTGATTTAGATGGCTTATGATTGGTTGGTACACCAAAGATTCTTCATCATCTTTCAAGGCTTGCTATTGTTGTAACTACTACTCCTTGAGTTTTCTTAAGTGTTCTATAGCTACCAGCATTTTAGATGTTGTCTTCAATGTTGTAGGTGGTGGTGGTTGTGGTTACTCCTCATTTTAAAGCTTGGCATGCACTCTATCTTTCATCATTTCTTATCATAGTGCAGAAGGAGCCCTATAGATCATATCATTAAAATAGTGAGATATCTCTCCCCTTCTACAAAGTTTCTTGATGAGGCATGGGAAGGGGAGTGTCTTCCTATCCTTCTCATTCTCCTTAAAATGCTTCTTTATTTTAATAAAGATAAGTTATAGTAAGTTAATTGGAAATTTTTCACTTAGAGCCATACATGCCTTTGTGGAGAATATTATGACTTTGCTTAGCCTCATCATTGGATTGAGTTGATAGGTTGCAATCTTGAAGTATGCTTACTCCACCTTAGTGAGGGAATTTTACTCCTTATGGTTCACTCCATAACATCGATGAATATATTGTTTCTTATCTTTTGGATCCACTTGCATAGATATCTCTACCAATTTTGGCTCGATGTTGGGTAGTCCGAGGGTCTTTGCAATTGCTTCAACTGAGTAGGAGATTATGATGTCCTTGATTTTAATAATGGAATCTCCTTATCAGTTGTTCCAAAAGAGCTTAGTTTTTCCCATTTACAATTCCTCATTGTTGAAAAGAATAAGCCATAGTGAAAATCCTTGGAGTTTTATTATGATCTCTTCTAATGCAAGTTCCAAGAACACTTTGCAAATCAGCTCTTGAAGGATGGAGCTTTGAATTTCCTTGATGAAAACCTTCTCCAAGTAAGCCTCAGTGAATATAACCTTAAGATTAGGCTATGATCTTTGGATATCATCTTGAATATATTATTCTATTTTTTCTATTGGAATCTGGCAAATTGATTCCACCTCAAGGTCATCGTGTAGGGGCATGGTAGCATGGGTAGCCTTGATTGCTTACTCTTTGAGTTGTTGTTGTGGTTGTTGTTGTTGGATTTTTCCATCACATAGTCACTTTTCCCTAGGTTATGATGATCCTCTTGCTTGTAGTCCTAGCTTAAGTGTAATCTAAAATCATAAACATAACATAGGGTTAGTTTCTTAAGCATAATGTTGTTTCCTTTGGATACCTTTTTTTGTTCAACTAGGTTATGTTTTTTGGTCAAATGTTGAGATTTTATCATTAAGTCCTTATTTAGTGATCATAGGCATATAATATTATTTTATTCATGCTTTCATGAAGGTTAATTTTTAATATTAACTCTTGTGATCATTAATTTAATATTATTTTAATATCTTATTCATGAAAAGTTGAAAAATTTTCTGAAAACTTTCTATAAAAACATAGTGTTTGATGCTCCCATGATGTAAAGAGTACATTTGGTTGCTTGAGGATAAAAGGAATAGGTGAAAAGGGTTAAATAGATAGGAAGTTATATCTCTTTGAAGGTTCTTATCTCTAAAAATTGCAAAACATTCTCTTACATTTGTGAGAAATTGTAAAAAAATAAGCTAAGTATCATACATATTTATAGGATTTTTATGTTGTGTGATAGAAATGCATTGATAGGGTTGTGTCGGCTAATCTCATTACATAAACAGGGATGCATTGACATAGCTATTCATAGATATATTTTTCACTTAAAATATCAAGGAATTTTGAACAAGTTTGGGGGTTAAAACAAGAGCCAAATGGAATTTGAAAAGCTAGAAAATCATATCAATAAATCAATTGTGGGTATGGTTCAAGAAATTGAAGCAATTTGAGCATGTGGGATGAGTTATTGGAGGATGTTTCTTATGCTAAATTGAAGCAAAAACTAGATGTTGTAAGTTATCAAGATGATCGAAATTGCAACAAGGCATATGGTTAGGGATTTGAACTTGAAAAAAACCAAAATATATGCAAGTGGATCCTTCCCAGAGTAGGCTTATGCCTCATATGTTCTTACATAACCTCATTATAATGAGTGTGTAAGCACTTAGGATGATGAATGATTGTTTTAAGTTAAAATTAATATCCATGTGAGGGATTTTCTAAGGATTATGCAAACTATAAAACAAAACCATCAATTTACCATGGCATGAGGTAGTGAGGTAAGAGAAAATGGAGTGTGTGAATGTTAGAGAAAAAAAGGTAGATGATTGATTAACATCATGGTTGAATAAGATTGGTAGTGAAATTTGTGACTAAGATGATTTGATATCAGTTTGTTTCAAGTCTAGATCAAGCCCATTTCAATTACAATGATTCTACATTGATGTATTCCTAATCTCTTATCATCAAGAGCCTATAACAAACATGAGGAATAATCATCACTCCAAAAAAATAAGAAAATAGAAGAAGGAAGTAGATAGGGCCTTAGTTATAGGGATCCTTTAGGCATGGGTAACATGTCTTTCTAGCTCCATAACTAGCGCTTGTAGCCCATGAGATTATCAAAGGAATGTGTTTTGAATTCTTGTTTTTTTTACAAGAACCATACTATACAGAGACATGCTTCCTTGATCGATAGTAGGAGTGATGATATACCATTGAGAAGCCACAAAAATTAAAGAAGAAAGTTGAGAAAAGAACACAACAAATCTCCTTAAGATCACATCCTTTTCCATTCCCACTTGGTCCTTTTCCAATTTTTTGGGTAACAAGGTCATGTGTTACATTTAGTTTTAATGTGAAAGACCCCTCATGTTTTTATGATGTAGAATTCACATGGAACAGATGAAATGGGTGAATGTTGTGAACTCACTACTTGATACCACTAGAAAACTAATAGAATGTTAGTAAAGAACATAATCCAAGGACAAAGTTGGCCTTTTTGTAATCAATCATAACTTTGATAACTAAATCCACCATTTTCAAAATTTGTAGTAGCCATGGAACAAAATTGGTGATTTCAAGTAAGAATAAATAAAAGTAATAAGAAAATAATAAGAAAATGAATATATATATATATATAATAATTAGTAAAATATAAAGAAAATGGAAAAAATTTAAAGAACGTTAGAAAAAAAAAGAAAAAAAATTATTTATCCTCATCAAGATGTTATGGTAGATGAGTATCTGCTCCATGACTAAGTTGGAAGAGGAAAATTTGAAAAATGGAGTAAGCTTATTTTTGGTTAGAGGTGTTAATGTTATGGCTAGTTACTTGGAAGTCAAAGATTGATTTAAGTTGTTGGATGTTGACTAGCATGTGCTTTCGAGAGCTTGTTGGGTGGTCAATTATCATAGCCCTAGAAGGAAAAGTTGAGTGGATGATGTAAAGTATTTTTCATAATATCTATAACTTAGTTCATTATGGTACATGCATGGGATTCTAATAAAGGTTTGAATGTAACTTTCCTAATCTATGCGTCATGACATTTTTTCTTATGTGCCTTGTGCACTTCATTCATCATTAGAGATACTCTTTAGTTTTTACCTAGCACGTTAAGTATCATGAGTTGTTGTTTTTGTGTTAGGTTAATGTCTGAGTTAAGTTTGTAGGTAGTTGGAAGTGTATAGTGTTCAGTTTGAATTGGAAGTTTGGCTAACTTTCCATACACTAACTCATAGGAAGAGTAGCCTATAGGAAGTTTCTATGTTGAGTCATATGCCTAAAGGCATCATTGAATTTGGTACTCTAATCTTTCCTATATCTATTGATAGTTCACATTAGAATTCATGTTATGTTCTTATTGGTTACCTTTGCTTCATTATTGGCTTGGGGGTGATAGGATGTTGTGAGTTTATGTTACACTTGTAAGCATTGCATTAACTTGTAAAAGATAACACCTATGAAATGTGTTCTACTATTAGAAATTATTACTCTAGGCACACCAAACTTGTTTACCACCTGTTGTTGAAAGAAGTAAGCTGTAGTAGTAGAGGTTTAGTTAGAAATGACTACAACTTCAATCCACTTGATATAGTAGTTACTCACAACAATAATGTATGACTTCTTATTGGACATGGAAGTGATGCATCCTATGAATTCAATTCCCCAATGATTTAAAGGCTTCAATGGTTGAACTTACTATTGGGGTCCTCCCATTCTAGTTTTCATTCCTCCATCTCATTGACACTTCTTGCAAGAATGGGAGAAATGATGAGTGTCCTTGAAGATTGTTGACAAAACGTGTTCTACCATTAGGATCTTTATATCTATCCTCCTTTCTACATAGTGATCTTGACAAGGAACCTTGGGAGCATCTTGGAGGACTCTTAGTTGATCTACATTAGGCACACACCACCATACCAAGCCATTAACATAAACCTTATAGAGGTTATCCTTAATTTCTATGTAGTGTTT
>MNCI01016618.1:484317-496987 GCA_015680685.1 Gnetum montanum | reverse complement strand
CTAAGACAAAGTATTAAGCATAATATTATATATTATGCATATATGTTATGCGTAACATAATATGCATGTTATGGAATGTGCCTTTTTCTTTTTACAAGGGCGTTGACATTTTATTTTGAGATTTTATTTTTCATTTTTTATTATTTCCTTAAGTTTATTTATAATTTTTCTCCTTTACTTATGTAGGAAACTAACAACAATAATAGTAATGTAATCCTATGTTTTAATCAAGAATATTAGGGCAAGCCAAAGAATCAAACATAAAAAAAAAATATCTGTACATCAAACATCTCCAAAGATTCATGCAAGCAAAAGAATCAAATTCATAAAACTACCAATGTGTGCCACGTTGTACCTATCTTTAAATATATTTTTATGATATTTAAGAGCACCAACACAATGTCTAATGAACAATATTTATCTTGGTTTTCGCATTTTCAAGTTCTTTGGGGTACAAATCACTGTATTCCCTTGCCCTTTTGTAGTTACATAACTAGTTTTCAAATCTGCACTATATGAATGGTAGAAATACGAATTAATTTTTTAAAAAACCATTGAATTCTGGACATTGATATCATAACATTGACTTTTCCAAAACTAAAGGTAGTTTCCAATTATACGAAAAATAGTTTTAATTAATTTTTGGCTTTTGATTATAGTATACTAGTCCTTTGTATGTTTTAATGCATCCTTGTCCAAGGTGAGAAGTGAACATGTTGCTTTTTGAATATAATAAAAATTTAAAAAGCAATTTGAAAGTCAAGGGAGAGAGCCGTACATATAAAAAACCACAATCGCAGGTACACTTATCTTATTGTTTTCTAAAATTAACAACAAAAAAAAAAAAACCTTCCAAACTTTAGTTTGCCATTATATTTTTACAAAATTAAAAGTCTACGGGTTTGAAAACGATGGCAGCCCCTGCATCAATACCGTCACACCCCACACTATATATACCAAGGCAAAGATTATTCACACCACAAATTTCTTGTCAAGTTTTATATCATTGTTTTTCACTTCTCGTGTGCTAATTTTTAAACACGGTTGCTCAGCGATTCCATGGCTACTATGAGGCGCTCTGAACAAGCCAGAGGTTCCAACAAGAGGCACACAAATTCCCTGCCCGTATCCTATGATTCTAATCTTCTCCTGCTGGCAGAGGTTGCTCTGGAAGATTACAGAAAAAATGGTATGCAGATTGAGAATTATGGGTCTTTTAATCCTCAATCTGAATCCCCTGAATCAATGTCTGAGTTCAGCCAAAAAGGCGTAACGGACCTGAGGCCACACAGATTGGGCAGTAATGAAAATCAGAGAAAGAGGGATTTTGAAGATCACAGAAGAGCTTCTTCTTATGAGCGCAAATCCTGTGGCCGGATGTTTGATCGTCCCACAGCTCTTGGTGGGCACAGGACAAACTGCAAATCCAAGTTCCGGAATTCTACGATCCTCGATAATAATAAAATCACTGACAATGGTTATGGCAACATCAACATTGAAACGCTGGCTGTTATAACAGTTCCTATACAATTTCGTCATCTGCAACAGATCAGCATCATCTGCCAAATACTGCCAAGACATTGCAGTTGGAAAACAAATTTCATTCTGTGGATTATAGACAAGAATTCAGTTCAGTTGATGCTCCTGGTGAACCCAGTACATTCGATTTGAGTTGTGTTACTATATTTGATTTATGGAAATGTGAAGTGGATGCGACTACTCCTGCACCAGCACCAGATACCCACTCTGATTAACCTCTGCATTAATGGCAATTTTGGTTCGTGGGCAACTTTTGTCTGCCTGCGTGCCTGCCTTCCGGTCATTAAACTGGAGATCTGAGAAGGCTTTGGTTTTCTGTAACCGGCGGGTCTTTTATCTTGACTGAGATTGGCTTTTAGTTAATATCGCCAACGGAGAATCTGTTTGTCTATTTATTGCTCAGTACATTTATTTTTAGCGGCAAGTACTGAAACTATTGTTAAATTTATTTTATTTTTACAATCCAGCGACTCTAGTTCTATATTTTGAATTTAACGAAACACAGTTTTCAGTGGACAACTTCGTCCTGCAGGTGGGTAGTTCAGGTGCCTTGCCATATTATCCCAACACAAGCGGGTCTAAATGATTAATTTAGAGGAGTGAGTACATCATTTTGCATTAATTTTCCCTGTCAAGTTTCATCAAGTCCTACGAAACACCAGCCATGTACCGAAACTCAGTAATAAATATGTCTTGAGCTGCATATTAACATACCTACTGTTCATGTTTTAATGGTGGAAAGCTTTTTATGACAGCTATCAAACTTTTAACCTGCGTAAATGTCAATGAGAAGATAATCGTCTATGTAAAGGTTGCGACCTCTCTGTGAACTTAACTTTTTGATTTCGCCTACCTGCAAGGAACCAGTTACGGGCCCTTGGACATTTTTTGGTTATTCTATTCTTCTCCTCTTTGAAGTAAAGTTGGCACCTATAATTATATTATTCTTCTGTCACATGGCCACCAAACAATCAGCATTCACACGCCATGGCCTTTGCTTAAGTTTTAATTTATCAAGCAATGGTATTTTGTAATTCCAATACTTTTAATTCCTACAGCAAACAAACAGTATTCAACTCTTCTCGTGCGACTTTTCCACACCAGCCTTTGTTGAACCTAGGAATTCGTTTTCAATTCATCTGATGCAGGGTCAAAGCATATGAATCGCTGTGATTAGCAACGGTGATGATTTCGCCAAAGGAAAGTTGCAGATCTGCAAGGCTTATTACGTTAGCTATTACTGTGTTAGGCGGCGAAGCTGTAGTTATATTTGTTTGCACAACTTTTTATTTCTGTATGAATACAGAGAAAGTTAAAATTTGTACAATATTACAGTCTCAGACTTCAGAGGGGTTTTGCAGCGGACAGTTGCAGGCACGTTTTTGCTCGGGCACTGTGTCATCGATTCCATTCCAACGAAGCATTGCCGATCGCAATCCCTGCCTAGCGTGTCTTGTGCAGTGCTTTCTTTCCATTTTCACGTTTCAGCACAGCGCAACGGAGTGGACTCAGTGTAGACCCTCCATCATTGTTATCATCGCATCGTTCACAAGAGTGGATGTAATGGTGAGCATCCCTAAAGATTGTTGGCCAATAGTACCCTGTCATCAACAAGATTTTAATGGTCATGCATCTCCTAGCATAGTGTCCTCCACAAGGACCTTCATAAGCATGTTGGAGAACGTGCAGTTGATCGGCATCAACGACACACTAATGAACTAGGCCATCAACAAACACCTTGTAGAGATGTTTTACCTGGTGAAAAAACTAATGTTTCTTCTAGTGGTCCAACCCTTATGGCATCTCTTAGGTAAGAAGATAGGTGAGAATGCCATCATACCATTTAGGCTCGTTAGGCAATTCTTTAGTTATAGCCCCAGAAAAGAGGAGTTCATGATAGTGGGTTTTCTTCTTCTTTGTTGTCCCATCACAACTAAGACAAGTGATCAGTGACCACATTCTCAATGCCCATTCGATCTACCATCGTAAGATCAAATTCTTGCAAGATCGCCAGCCGTCGTATGACATGGGGGCTCATCATTGGCTTGTTCATCAAGAAGTAGATGCCACTGTGGTCCATGTGCACAAACACCTTGTATCCAAGCACATAACCAAATTATAGGAAGAATTGAGGATCCTAAAGGCTGAACACAAAGACTTGATTCAATTCATTGCACCTAACCAAATTGAACAATTCAAAATAGAGCACATTAACCACGCGATAGAGCAGAATAAGAAAATGGAAAACAAGAAGGAGAAAGTAGTGTGGAATGCCTTAATAGTAAAAACACAAGCATACGCACATGCTAAGGCACTCACCACAGCACAAGAAGAAAGCACACAACTTGCTACAAACAACACTAGGTTAACCAACATTCAGAAGTAGAAAAATATCCTAGAACAAATCATCCATTAGTTGAGACAACAACTAATGAGGGTTAACCAAGACATGAGCCGCTTAACAAGAGAAAACTAAACCCTCTCAATGGAGGAGGTATGCATAATTAGACAGAAGTTAGCTATTGAGATTAGTGCGTGGAAAAATGAAGCTAAGCAGCATGAGAGGCTTAAGGAACACTTTCGTGACCAGGTAGGGATGTATAAGAAAATTAATGAGAAGGATATTTAGATGGCTAAGGCTTGAATCAATGCCATATCAGCATAGAATCCATATTGGTAGTGCATCTTTGACAATTATGCTCATGTTCACCATCCAAAAGTCAAAAACAAAGACTTGCAAATAAAGGATCTAAAAGAGTACACGGGGTTAGCCAATCTCCATTATGCTAACCTGGCCATGTGAACAGCCAGCAAGCCCAAAAATGAACTTGAACAACAAGTAGCAACCACATATGCCTTGTATGAAAAGAAGTTTGTAGATTGGAAAGATGCCTTACAGAAACTTTAGGTGGAAAACTCTGAATTAGAAGTAGTAAAGGCTGGTTACCAAGGGAAAAGAAATGTTGCAGTGAACATAGCTAGAAGATTATCAAATTACCATGAATTATGAGCAAAGGCCAAAGCATTTGAAGAAGATAGAAGACAATTTGTGGCATGATATGTTAAGGCTAACTAGATATTCCTACAACTGCCATGTGTGTGGGATGTACCTACTCTATTGCACATTGTGCAACAAGCATGGATGGTACATGACCCAAGAGTGAAGGAAGAGAGGCTTCAGGCACTACTTAATAGGTATAAATTTTAGAAGCCTGACAACAAGGGGAAGTAATCGATGAAGGAGCCATCACCACCAGGCACTACATAGGCTACATTGAGCTTCATCCAATTTTTTTTGTGTCAAAGTTATCTTTCCATGTCTTGTGTCATTTTGGTAAGAACACCACTACAACATAAAGTGTCATGTATATAGTTAAGTCAATCAGGTAGGTGTACCTCCAAATTTTGTAAGGAACTCTATCCTCGTTTTGTTTTAACTTGAGGACAAGTTTTTAGCTAGTCATGGGAGTATGATAATGTCAAGTTTTTCGAGGACTATGATATCGTAGAACTAGCTATGTTGTCGTATATGTGATATTGCATGATGCATGCCAGCCTATAAATATAGCAGTTAAGCTTAATTACTTCGTAATCTAGTAGTGCTATCACTTGGTTTTCCCAGTCGCAAAGTATTTAGTAATCCCAGTAGTAATTACTCGAAGCCCAGGGTATGTATAGAAGGTTAGGACGTGATACTTATCGCCTTATGATAGAATATATTAGTTTACTATTTTAGTTAGACTTATATTTAGAAACTCTTTCTACTTCATCATGTTCACTAGGAGTAACAATGGCCCTACAACATCAATCATCATATAGCTCACTGTGAGCTAAACCATACATGTAAACTCCACTAGCTCCATGTGGGAAGATAATGGTCATGGACTTAAACCAATTCATGGCATAATCACATCACCTTGTTCACGAATTACGATTTGGTCACACGTGAAACACTTGTGACTTGTATGATTGGGTGTTGGATTGCTCCACCACTCATCAAATAATAATATATTTTATCTCTATATCTTGAATGAATGGGTTGCATTATTTATGTATTTGCATATGCTCTACCCTAGGTGTGGAGATGAACACCACTATCCAACCCTACCCATATATATGCTTACTTCAGCTTAATATCATGAGCTATTAAATCCAAATGGGTTGAGTTGCACAAGACCCAAAGGTTTTCAATAATGTAGGTGTCATTCATAATTGTGTACGAACCTCACATATGATTCCCAATCACTTATCTTGGGGTATATCGAGGTGTAGCCTTGTTTATGTAGTTTAGAACCCAAAGATAATCCAACTCATGGCTGGATGGTGACTAGATTCTTCAAGTTAGATGGCCCTCAATGTAGAAATGCAATGCCACATTGCATGGGCAAAGTTGTTGAAACCTATACATTTTTTATTTCCAACCATAATTTAAAGCCTATTATAGATTAAATGATCTTATTTGGCAAAAACATAGAGGAGGATTAGCAGTATATCCAACCAAATCTATTAGTGCCACTTGTAAAATGACACTTAATATAAGTAAGTCATATGTTTGATGTTTTGCAACTTCCTAAGTGATGGGAAGTGTTAGATATCATCCATGGATATGTTGGTCCCTAAGGTATTATAGTGCTACTAAAGATAGACGACATGTAATTGATGCATCAATCATTAAGATTATGAGAAATGATAAGGTCTTATCTCATCAACAACTTGTTATCTCTAATGAGGGTATGAGGGACGTAGATCTTGTAATCAACCCATCATGATATGAGTCATATCCTTATTAATTGCTAGTGTAAGTATAGCTCCATGTTTTACAAGGATTGGAAAAAAAAATTACTAAATTTTAGAGGATAGTTATTAGGGTTCTTACAAATTGCTGTTAGAGAAAAACCATAAATTGCCAAAGGCTCTAACCAAACAACACAAACTTATCCAAATGGGTATGCACCAACACATGGAATATTTTTGAGTAATACAAGAGTTCAAAAATGAATGGATGGATTTGAAATGAGTTTGGGATGTTACAAGACTAAGAAGAGCACTTAGAGATATATTAGAAGTCTAAGCTCAAAATATGACATTTTCCACAAAGTTTAGTAGGCAAGAAATACATACTTTGTTGTAGAAAGATGTCTTCTACCTATGAAACGATCCTTAGATCCCCTCTATATCCCTAGACTTTTGTAATATTCTATATCTTCCTTTTCTAACTATGATGTTAAGAGAGCATTAGACTCTTTTCCATTAGTGGCTTCATAACATCCTTTCATGAAATGATCATTTTTATGTTCAACTTAATGTAACACCCCTATTAATTATTTATGAGATATTTTATAAATAACTAATACAGATGTTACGAAACCCCAAGGACACAGATTTAACCTTGCTTTACTAACTCGAAAGGAAGCAATAAAATAGACATAAATTATTAATTAAAAATAGTAATATAGTGGGGCAATATGGCACAGAAAAATTTCAGATTACTTGAATACATAATCAAATAAAATTTAAAAAGAGAAAAATAAATATTTGCATAGCCCCAAAATGGATGTTGTCTAAAAATTCTACTAATTGCATCATAAAATAGTGTGTAGAACAAGGATCCCAAGGATACTTGTTTTACCTCAATCGAACATCTAGAAATAAAGTTATTCAAATTTTAAATTTACTAAATTAAGTAATCAAATATTAATATATAATAAATAATATCAAATTTTTCTCAAACATATAACTTGCCAAAATGAAAAATGTTCCTTGCAACCTTACAGTTCCAACGAGACAAACAGAAAACTCATATCTACCATACTTTATTATTTATTTACAAAAATAGGTACGCATCTCAAACATCAAAGAAGTGTACAAGGTTTTTATTTTACAAAAATATAAAATATATAGAAATTATTTTTCAAGTTTAGAAGAACCATCTTATACAGAATTGATCCATCTTTTATCCTATGTTTCTCTTCTAATGTTTTCTTAGCTACTCTAGGCTCTTTGCATTGAAATGCAAGAGGAGTCAAAACACCTCAAATAAGAAAACTTATTTTGTTTCCATCTTCATGGAGCATAAAGTTTATGGGCCAGAATGTAACAATGTGATAGCTTTGGACCGCAACATGATAGTTTTCGTTGCTATCCATTCACAGCTTATGTTGCTATCCCTGATAAGCAACGTGTGGAAATGATTGTCATCGATTGCAACATATGGTGACAACTCGTTGCAATCCATCCGTTGAAATCTATTCATTGTTATCTTGTAATGGTCTCATATTTTTCTAATAAATGGTAACTAATTTCGAGGCCTTTTGGGTTCTTGATGGGAGAACAAGACACGGGGAATCAATGGCAGTGTAGCAGTTCAGGTCCCTTTCACAGTCGCTTACAGTTTGCATACACCATCACCGTAGAGTGCCCATGTGAAAGAAGATCCGGAACATTTAGGCATCAATGGCATCAATGGCTGGAGGTCAGTTCGATCTGTTTTTCAAAATTGATTTGTGCATTTTTGTTTCATGCACATTTGTAGATTAAGAGATTTGTTTTTACATGCTTCCTCTTGTGCAATCCGATTTTTGATGCACGTAAGATTTCCTACATTTGGTATCGGAGCGAGGTTGGATCTCTGCCTTGATGCTTAGTTTTGGTTTTCTGGGTTTTGCTGCATTGTTTCTGTCTGCAAATTTCTGCGATTTTTGTCTATGCATTTCGGGGTTTCTACAATTTTTGTCTGCATATTTTTATGATGTTAGTAGATCTAGTGAGATCTGGAACCTCGATTTATGGTGCCCCTTTAGCCCAATTAGAATGAGTGCTTCAGCGTTTGGATCCTTGATTTTTCATGCTGGCCTTATGTTTTCTTCTGGCCATGGATCTGCTACCCTGAGAGAATGGTGCTATCTCGGGCAGTCTATCCGATTGAGGCAATGGGTGCTGTAGGAAGAGTAAAGGATTGAATATTGCTGTTGCTATTTCTGTAAGCGACTGTCAAAATTTAACAGAACCTTTGTATTTCTGCTGCGATTTTGCTTGCCATAATTTTGAACATACCGATAAGTGATGCCTTGGTATTTTGAAATATCCTTTGACATGAAAAAGGAATTTTACTGCAATTTTGGACATTTGAATTTAAACTGATGGCCTTTGAAATATTTAATTTTCTCACATGGATGAGTAATTTTGGCATTTGAAATGACAGTTTTTAATACTACCATTTTTCGAAATAAGGATGCATTGATTTAAATGATTCATGTGAAAGAAAATATATATATAGATATATATTCCATTGTTGTTTTGAAAAATGGCAATTATGGACTCATGTTTTGGTGTTTTTCAAGCAAGAAATGATTGTAGGTTTTTTCATGCTTGCTTAGAATTTAATTGCATTTTGTCAATATTGATTTTGATGCATAATGTAATCGTATGTATAACAAGAAAGAAAATTTTTGCATCATTTATTAGTGATCTTTATAATTTGTAATCATAGAGTGGCCACAGCATCTTTGATTATACAAAATTATAAATTAAGAGTTTTGGATCACATAAGTAATTGTGATTAATCACATGTAATATAATAGACTTTATCCCACAGGAATTTCTATTATATTGAATATGGTCAATCAAGATGTAATGTTGAATTATTTTTCTTAATTTGCCCACAGGGATTAAGAAAAGGCATATAATTCAATAGTTTCTTCATAAGGATATATGCATCTATTTGAATTAAAATTTAGCCCATAGGCAATTTTATGTCATTTGATTCATATCTTGCATGTTTTACATTGGTAAATGTGCCCTAAGGTATTTCATCACATATATAGTATTGTGATTAATCATCTGTTATATGATAGATTTTGTCCCACATGAATTTCCATTATATTTACAGTGATTAATCAGGGTGAAGTATTGAATTATTTTTCTTAATTTGCCCACAGGGATTAAGAAAAGGAATATAGTTTAATAGCTTCATCATAGGGATATGTGAGTCTGTTTGAATTAAAATTTAGCCCACAGGCAATTTTATGTCATGTGATTCATATTTTTGCATGTTTACATTGGTACACATGTCCTACAGTTTATAGCCTAAAATTTAGTGACATAAGCATGTTTATTTTGCAGCTATGCAACCTGTAAATTACTCTGACTTTAAATGTGACATTCCTGAATTGATGGGTGATAATTACAAGGTGTGGAAGGAGAGAATTCTCCTTCATTTAGGATGGATGGACATTGATTATGCTATCCGTAAGGATGAACCACCTGCGGTTAATGCAACCAGCCATCCAGATGATATTGGTCTTTATGATAAATGGGAGCGATCTAATCGTCTCTGCGTAATGTTCATAAAAACCAAGATCTCGGCTGGTATACGTGGATCATTGGAACAGTATAACAATGTGCGCGCTTTGTTAAAAGCTATTGATGAACAATTTGAAACATCAGACAAAGCGTTGGCCAGCACCTTGATAATGAAGTTCTCATCCATGAAGCTCACTAGAATTGGTGGTGTGCGTGAGCACATCATGCACATGAGGGACATAGCGGCTCAACTAAAAACACTTGAGGTTGAGATGTCTGAATCTTTCCTTGTGCACTACATCCTAAACACGCTCCCACCGCAGTATGGACCCTTTAAGATTTCTTACAACACACATAAGGACAAATGGTCAATTAATGAATTGATGACCATGTGTGTGCAAGAAGAGGGTAGACTTGCCATGGAAGCGAAGGAAAGTGTGCATCTGGCCATGCAAGGAAAGAATACAAAACAAGTCAACACTAAAGGGAAGGGAAAAATCCCTCCACAAGCTGATATCAAGAAGGAATCTAGATGCTTTTTCTGTAAAAAGAAAGGGCACATAAAGAAAGATTGCCTTAAACATCAGAGATGGCTTGAAAAGAAAGCTACTCAATCCTCATTTGGTTTTTTTGAATCTAATATGGTTGATGTTAGTCATAACACATGGTGGATTGACTCCGGTTCTACAATCCATGTTACTAATTCCTTGCAGGGATTAGCAAACCTAAGGAAGCCAGTAGGAAGTGAGTCATGCATCTATTCGGGCAACAAGATGCGCTCACATTTGAAAGCGATTGACACATGCAAATTAGTTCTAAGTAGTGGTTTTGTTTTGGATTTGGAAAGAACATTTTACATTCCTTGTTTTTCAAGGAATTTAATTTCTGTATCGAGGATTGTATCATTGGGATTTTCCTTTAACTTTTCAGATACTATGTTCAGTTTATCTTATAGATCTGAAATAGTTGGAAATGCTACATTAACAGATGGTCTTTTTCAACTTAATTTACAAAATGACACTTCTTACACTTCTATGCATGTTCATGCTGGCATTAAGCGATGTGTTATGAATGAGGAATCCTCTATGTTATGGCATCGTAGATTAGGCCATATCTCCATTGAGAGAATCAAGCGCTTGGTAACTGATGGAGTACTTAGTACTCTTGATTTTACTGACTTTGACACTTGTGTAAACTGCATAAAGGGAAAGCAGACCAATGTGTCAAAGAAAGGTGCCAAGAGGAGTTCTGCCATATTAGAAATCATACATACGGATATTTGTAGTCCAGATATGGATGCATATGATCAACGGTATTTCATTACCTTTATTGATGACTACTCATGATACATGTATCTCTACTTGCTTCATCACAAAAATGAAGCTTTAGATGCCTTTAAGGTATTTAAGGCTGAAGTAGAGAAACAATGCGGTAAGCAAATAAAGATAGTGAGGTCTGATAGAGGTGGTGAATACTATGGTAGATACACTGATGATGGACAAGCACCTGGTCCCTTTGCTAAGTTTCTTCAAGAGCATGGGATTGTTGCCCAATACACTATGCCTGGTTCTCCGAACCAAAATGGTGTGGTAGAAAGAAGAAAACGAACATTATTGGACATGGTGCGGAGTATGCTTAGTAGCTCCAAGCTTCCTAATTCTTTGTGGAATGAAGTCCTTAAGATGGTAGTATATATATTAAACCGAGTTCCAACCAAGGCTGTCTCTAAGACACCATTTGAATTGTGGAAAGGTTGGAAACTGAGTTTGCGACATATACACATTTGGGGATGCCCGTCTGAGGTAAGAGTCTATAATCCACAAGAGAAGAAGCTAGACCCTAGGACCATAAGTGGGTATTTCGTTGGATATGCTGAACGGTCTAAGGGATACAGATTTTATTGTCCATCACATACTACTAGGTTTCTAGAATCAAGGAATGCTAAATTTCTTGAGAATGACTTGATTAGTGGGAGTCATCATTCCTGGAACGAAATTCCAGCAACTGATCATGCGGATGCTCAACCCTCTACTTCAAGTACTTGATTGATTGTTGTACACAACAAGCCTACAGTACAAATACGTGATGTACATCCACCAGTCGTTGAAGTTCCACAAATTGCTGGTCAAGACATAGTAGATCCAGCTAAACAACAGATACCAGTTCCTGTTGAACAGCCCAGTGATCATCTTGCCCCTTAGGAGCCTGATGAACCAACATTAAGATGATCTACTAGAATAAAGCGATCAACGATTCCTAGTTACTATATAGTGTATCTATAGGAATCTGACTACAACATAAGAGCTGAAAATGATCCTGACATGTTTTCACAAGCCATGAGTTGTAAGGAATCCGACTTATGATATGATGCCATGAAAGATGAGATGAACTCTATGTCCACTAATGGAGTTTGGGATCTTGTCAAGTTTCCCAATGGTGTTAAAGCCATAGGATCCAAATGGGTCTTCAAAACTAAAAGAGACTCCTTGGGCAACATTGAAAGATATAAGGCTAGACTTGTTGCCAAAGGGTTCACTTAGCAGGAGGGAATAGATTACATGGAGACCTTTTCTCCTGTATCTAAGACGGACTCCCTTCATGTGATCATGGAATTGGTAGCTCACTTTGATTTCGAACTACATCAAATAGATGTGAAAATAACATTCCTTAATGGTGATCTAGAGGAAGAGGTTTATATGAAACAACCTGAAGGATTCTCCTCTAATGATGGTGAGCAATTGGTATGCGAGCTTAAGAAGTCTATATATGTCTTGAAACAGGCCTCCCGTCAGTGGTATTTGAAATTCCATGATGTCATCACTTCATTTGG
>MNCI01016618.1:425210-442891 GCA_015680685.1 Gnetum montanum | reverse complement strand
ATTTGGAATGGGATCTACTAAGCCACATTAATCATTAGTACACAAGGGGCTGTACATCACCTTGTTCTTGAGATTCCATTCGTTTCTCTTCTTTCCATCCTTCTTTCTCCATTTATCACCTCATTGTCGGTCATATCAGTAGTATATATTTTGGTAGATGCATTGTTTTCTTTTTAGTAAACTCTTGTGGTTAAGAATTTAACTCTTGTTTCCAAATGAAATTTCTAGAGCCTACGAACTCTTTGAATGTGGGATTGTTAGGGCATTAAGGGCATAAGCCTATTTTGGGGAGGATACACTGATATTCCTATTTGGTGCATCCATTAATTTCTTTTCTTTAAACATTTTTGCAATCACCATTTATTTTTTTCATTTCCATCTTTGACGTCCCTTTCATTGGAGTTATAGTTGTTTCTTTTTCTCCATCTTTCTTGTTCCTTTTCCTTTTGTCCATTCTCTCACTACCAGAGGTTCACTCTCAGTCATGGGGGTCTTGGTCCAATTTTTTTCATTTTTTCCAAATCCTTACACCTTGGGTAGGCACCAATATTGTATCTCTAGATCCATATTAGCCATACCACAACTCAGCCAATGGACCTTTCACTGAAGCAAGGTATCAACTGCATTGTGATTCATTTACCCTTGCTAATATAAGACTATGTTTTATGTGCAGATGGCAATCATACAACAATGGATTGGACCTAGAGGGAACACATGGAATGGATCGGCGCTGAAGCAGTTATGCAAGGAACAAGATTGATGGTGTGCTTACGGATGGACAACGAAATATGCAATCTTGGCGTTGGCAGCAACAGACCTCTTCTCTCTCTCTCTCTCTCTCTCTCTCTCTCTCTCTCTCTCTCTCTTAGCTACTAAATAAGGCTGGATGTCAATTGTATATAGTGTTTACTCTTATTGTCATGAACACTAAGTTTTGTCATGTATTGTAATGATGATCCGTTCACATGTCATCCCATTCACCATTAGTTCCATTCTAGTCAATAATCCCATACCTTCCCAATATTTTGTAAGGAACTCGAGGATGATTTTTTATTCAATCACGGGGATATGATGGGACGCGATATCGCATGGGTCGTGATATCGCATACGTGATATCACATATGCGATATCACGTCATTCCCTACGATATCACGTACGTAATATCACTGCCCGCTACCAGTTCTATAAATAAGAGGTAGCTCTCCCTTGTTTCTCCATCTAGATCTAGACCTTAGCCAAACTCTTTCCATTTTTCCATTCCAGAGTTAGAATAATTTCCATGTGACTGCAGTAGGAGACCCAAAGTGAATGGAACTTTATTCAAGAAATTCTATACCTGAGCACACAATTGTATACGATAATAAAGATGAAATTTTGGATAAACCTTGTAGTGCATGGACTAAGCTAAATAGGACTTTAATTATTGTTAATTTTTTAAATTCTTTCTTAAGGACTTAATCTCTCTCAACCCTCAACTCTCATAGTTAAGTGCATTCAGTACGATCACTTTGAGCATGTGCGTTATGCTTGGTAATCCCAGTAATGAATAGAGTTTGGTAATCCCAATAGTGTTGCATTGGTTTAGGGTGTGAAATGGCAAGTGGGAATGGATACTGATGCTAGGATGATTAAGGCTTAGTTATTTAAAGTTAGTCACTTAGTCTCTTCACCCCTTTCCTCTCTTAGCATAGGCGATAAAAACATAAAAGATATAAAAATCACATGCCTCAAGCTTACTTAACCATACAACTGTGACAAATACAAGTAATCTTGGGAGGACAATGATTGATTAACCTTAGGTGTTCCATAAGGCGTGTAGGCACTTAGTCTGCGGAGTTCGACCGGATCCCGCATGTAACGCTTGTATTCGTATGGTTGAGTGTAGGGGTACCTCACCACTCATCACCCTCCATGTTACAACACCACAACTATTCATCCTAATGTAGGACAAAGGTGAAATTGGGTACATACTCATCAAGATGAGAATATAGCACTCAATATTGTTGAGGCACTGGCTAATGATCTCCATCAAACTTGGGCAAAGAAGCACTTTTGTGAGAAGAAGACATTTTCAATGAGATGATAAAAACACAATGTGTTTTAAAATTTTTGTTGTAGTAATTGTAAACTATGATATGAATCTAGGATTTGTTCCAATAATTTTGAATGATTTTGACTAAATCCTAGATAGCACATGAAACAACCAAAAGGTACTTGGCAACAATGTCAATGATGAGTGACGAGGTACCCCCATACCCAACTATATGAATCACTAAGGTGTTCACATATGATCTAGTTGAATTCCACGGACGTATAATTTTCCAGTGCACTAGTTCTTCTAGAAAGTGAAATGGGCATTGGGAATGTTTGTTGTGTTCCCAACTACACTTGTGAAGCTCAAGCATATGGTTTAAGTGTAATTGATATACATGATTTTTATCATTTTTATATTTTATAAGTTTAATCACCCACAACAAGAATGAAAGGTAGAGTAATTTAAGATCTAGTTCATTCACTACCTAGCTAGCCTAACACAAGTACCCATTCCACTTTCCTAGCCACATCCTAAACATGTATAGTGTTGCTGGGCTACCAAACATTAAATGTTGCTAGGTTACCAAACACTATATGTATGCTCGAAGTGGTCGTGCTTGTGTTCATTCACAACTAGAAATTAATTTCTTAATTTAAATGCATTAAAGTAAAGTGCATGAAAATAAAGTGCATTAAAGGAAACATTAATCTATTCTCAGTGTTGCAAGGATTACCAAAAGGGTTCATTTTTATTCTCGTCACACTGCTGCGCTTAGGTACACTAGTGTTTGAACAAAGATCCATACACTTAAACTCTTGCTATGGGCACTTAGAAAATATTCTAACTTTGGAGAAAACAAACTATAAGCACTATATTTATAGGCTAGTGTATACCTTGTGATATTGGATATCCAACATCGCATCCTAGGCTCTGACATCGAGTCCTCAATGGTAAGGCTCCGATATTAGGTACTCATTATCGGAGCATGCAAAAACATGATTCATCATAAGGTGTTGTGAGTTTATGTTCAACCCCCAAGTGTTGCATAATATTTTGAAATTTAATGCTTGTAAAGTGAGTTCCATTATCAAAAATTAATGCATGTGGTATACCAAACCTAATTACAACATTTTTTTGTACAAACTGAGCAACAGTAGAAGATGTCGATGATGACTACTACTTTTGCCCATTTCATACAATAGTCAGTAGTGACTATGATGTATGCCTTTCCATTTGACATGGGCATGATGAGACCCATGAAATCAATGCCCCATATGTCAAAGAGTTCTAGTGGTTGGATCCACTATTGAGGTTCCTTCATTCAAGCAATCATTCCACCATCTTGTTGGTAGCATTCATAAGAATAGACATATTAATGAGCATCCCTGAAGATTGTTGGCCAATAATACCCTGCCATTACAATTTTGATGGTCATGCATCTCCCAGCATAGTGGTTCCCATAAGGACCTTCATGAGCATCTTATAGAATGTGTAGTTGATTAGCATCAGAGACACACCAAAAAACTAGGCCATCAATGGACACCTTATAGAGGTGTCCATTGACCTCCATGAAGCATTTTACCTAGTGAAGAAACTATTGTTTCTTCTAGTGGTCCAACCCTCATGGTATCTCTTGGGTGATAAGGTAGGTGAGAATGCCATCATACCATTTAGGCTCATTGGGCAATTATTTAGTTATAGCCTCAGTAAAGAGGAGTTCCTTAAGAAATAGATTTGATAGTGAGCTTTCTTTCTCTTTGCTATCCCATCGCAACTGAGTCAAGTGGTCAACCATCACATTCTCAGTGCCTTTTCAATCTACCATCGTAAGATCAAATTCCTATAAGATCACCGACCACAGTATGACATAGGTTCTTATTGTTGGCTTGTTCATTAGGAAGCAAATGACACTGTGGTCTGTGTTCACAAATACTTTATATCCAAGCACATAGTGCCTGAAATTCTCTAGAGTAAACACCACTTTCATTAATTCTTTTTCTATAGTGGTGTATTTTAGTTGTGCACCCACAATGCTTCAGCTTGCGTAGTGGATAAAATATGGATGTTTCTTGTCATCCAACAACATAAGTATAGCTCCCAAGGCATAATTCAATGCATCAATCATAACATGGAATGGTCTAGACTAGTTAAGTGCTTGTAGAATTCAAGTTTCTACAAGTTTTTTCTTTAGTTTCTAGAATGCTTTTTCACATTCAATGGTCTAGTCAAATCATGAATCTTTCTTTGTCAGCTTAACCAATGGTTTTATGATCTTAGAGAAATTCTCTATGAATCACTAGTAGTAGCTAGTGTGTCCAAAGAATGACTAAACATCTTTAGTAGTTTCTGGTTGTCAGGTAATTCCTTGGATGATCCTTATTTTTTTAGGGTCTACCTCAATTCCTACTCATGTTATTCTATACCCCAATATAATGCCTTCTTGAACCATCAGATGACTCTTTTGCCAATTGAGTCGAAGGTTTGTTTTAACACATCTCTTCAAAACTTGCTCAAGGTAGTCCAAGGCTTACTCAAATGTAGCTCCATAGGTGGAGAATTCATCCATGAAGACTTCTACACCACTACCAATCTGTTGTTGAAAAATATTTAAGACCAAGCATTGGAATGTAGCAAAAGCATTGCATAAACCAAATGGCATCTTGCAATATGAAAAAGTCCCCCAAGGACTCATGAATGTTGTCTTGGCCTAGTCCTCTAGCTTGATCTAAATTTGGTTATAGCCACTATAACCATTCAAAAAACTATAATAACAATGCCTAGATATTGTGTCTAACACCTAATAAATGAAAGGTAATGAGAAATGGTCCTTGAATGTTGCCATATTTAGCACTTGAAAATTAATGCAAACCTACCACTTGCCACCTTTCTTTGGCATCATCATGAGTGGACTAACCCACTTACTATCCACAATGGGATAAATGAAGCCTACCTTGAGTAGTTGTTTGATTTCCTCTTTAATGATCTACTTCAGTTTGGGGTTCAATTGCCTCTATGGCTACCTCTTTAGCTTCATGGTTGGGTTGGTATAGATATGATGCTAGCATATCTAAGGATGAATCCCTATGAATTTAAGATATGACCAAGAAAAGGTTGCTGACAATTTTTCAACCACATTTCATAGTATCCATTTTTGTTTTGGAGTAAGATTTGCATTTATTATCACTAGCTTCCCATTTTTTAAGAACATATATTCCATGCAAGCCAGTAGCATTTTTAATTCAAGAAATTCCTACTTGAATTTTTCATAAATTTCCAACTCTCTCCAATAGGTATCATCATCTGCATCATTAGAGAGTTGGTAATGAACTTACTCTAGTTAATCCATGCCTATGACATATGCACATGTTAGGATCCTAGTAGGTTTCATGCAAACTATGTTGCTTTCAGGATTAGTGGTCAACCACTGGGTGCCCTCTTGTTTTGTGGTTGTTGCGTACAAACACCTTTGAATATTAACTTCTAGTGCATACTACTTGCATGTAGAGATGGATGCTTATTTCATTGACTAGAGTTTCTGCACACAATTGCACCCTGTATCGTTGTACATGATGCATAGAACTTTCTTCTTCTCAATTTTCCCAAATGCATTTTCTTTAGATATTTCAAGGGAAAGATCTCTAATGTTCATGTTTGCATCCACAATGCTTAGCCATGCCATTCCCATGATGATTGGGAAGTCCCCTTTATAGTTCTTCACCTTCATCACTAGAAAATCAATAAGATAGGATCACCCATAGACAATAGTCACAATGTCTTTTACCAATTCCAATGTAACAGTGATGGACTAGCCTACCAATTCTAATATGATATTACTCTTCTTGAGAGGTGACAAGTTGCATGCAATATACATTTCATGAGAAATCAAATTAACACCAAAAATTGAATTGAGAAGAGCCTTGCATGGTTCATTTCTAATAATCTGCAAATAAATAAGAGGACTTTCAAGATCAACTAATTTCTTGGGAAGGTTTCTAGCATAGATCCAATCAGATACAACATGAGTAATCATAACAGTATGGATCCTAGGTGTTATTTGGCTTGAAGGAGACTTGAAGGTATTTGATACAAAGGGAGATGGAGAAACAAGGTTGCCAACTGTAGGTGTATTTCAGGGCTTAGGTGGATTTTGGGGTTGGAAGAAAGATCTTTTCTTTAATCAAGTGTCCGAACCACTTGGTTGATGAATCGATTGTAGATTAATGACCTTGATAGCATTGTGTTGTTGCAATTGAGATGGGAGGTTACCTTGCATAGGTGGAGCAAGTGGTAGCTATGTAAAGAGTGGAGGAACATGTGCAAGAACAAGAGGAGGATAAGGGTAAAAGGTGGTATTCCTTCTGGCATGTGAAGAATGAGTTCAATAATAATCAGGAGGGTAGTAGTGAGGTTGAAAAGTAGAAACATGATTAGAAGAGTCACATGGAGACAAGGGTTGCTAAACACAGTACCCATATAGATCAAGTTTTCTATAAAGATATTGCTGCCTTGGTGGCACCCATTCTTTGTTGATATTTGGATCTTCTTGCATTAGGGTCTCAGTAAGGTTCACCCCTATTTCAAGCAACCCAAGCACCACAACAATGAACTATGTTGAGTAGGACACTGAGATGTCCTTGATCTTCACTATTTCTCTAGGCTACTTGTTATTTTAGAACAAAAATATCTTTTTCATGTACTATTTCCTAGTGGAATTCATGATTGGCCACATGGGAGAAACCTTCAACTAATCCTACACTTCTCATAGTGCATGCTCCAGGAAAGGACCAAAGTTTAACTCTTGGAGCACCAATTTTTGGACCTTGATTTAATTTGATTTAGGTAGGCCTATATTAAGGTCACCTTGAGGTTTACTGGTTGTGCAAGCACATCATCCCGATGGGAGTGTTCTATTGCTATTGTTGCTAGTTATGGAATCTATCTGATAAATTCCACTTTTGCCTCCTCCCTAAGAGGACTTGTGGCATGGGTTGCAAGTGGTTTTTCTTGGGGCTATTCTTGGCCTCTTCACATTCTAGTCATTTCTCCCTTGGTTGGGATGCTCTTTCTTTCTATGTGTTCTTTCCTTTTGGTGCCATCTACGATTACAACACATCCATGGATTAGTAGATGTAATGTGTAACTTTAAAGTTTTGAGTACCTTTTCCCATTAATTAGTTAGCTACACTTAGCTAAAGTTGGACCATGGAAAATTTATTATGTTACCAATTATTTATTATAATTTCCATCAGAGATCATTGGAAAGGTTTAATTCTTATAATTTAGTGTTTAATAGTTGATTTTTCAGTTAAACCTTTGCAGCAGTTAGAAAAAATCGTGAAACATTGTCTATAAAAAATGATACATTTGTGACCCCCATGACAAAGAGCTTACCTCTGGTACCTGTAGGGTCAAAGAACAAAGTGATTTCGATAGATGATTTGGAAGCTTCTAGGCTTAGAAAAACTGAAAAACTTCTTTGGCATTTGTGAGAAAATGTAAAATTTTCCAAGTGGGGTCATGGCTATTTATACTATTTTTGACTTACGTTGACAGGGTCTCATATACAGGTCTGCTCCATTGATGGGCCCCATATATGGGGTCCATTGGCCAAAATTTTCAAACATCAATATCTCAAAAAATATAATGAATTTTTCAATGAAATTGGGATCCATGGAATTCCAAAAAAGCTAAGAACGTGATAAAATCATTAAAGAGGGTCTTTGAAACTCAAATGTTGAAAAAGTTGATGGATAATGTATTTAATGAACAAACCAGATGAAGGAGCACATGCTCTAATGTGGAAGATGGATGTACGAAAGATTCTAGTTGCGATAATACCTAGGGATTAGGTACTTAACGAACCTAAATAAGGGATATGCAAATGGGTCCTCTCCATAGCAGGCACATGCCCTTTTTGCCCTTGCATAACCTCAACCTAAGGAGTTTGTGGGACCCAAAGGTGACTAATGGTTGATGAAAGTTAAGGACCAAAACTTGGAAGATTCTATCGAAGACTTCAAATACGTTATCCCAAGACATGGAATCAGGAACATGGACACCAATAGTGAGGTGGGCTATGGATAGCATAAATGGATGATAGAGAAGCTGTAGTGGAATTTCACATTGAGGTCATAAGAAGTCCCTTGTGGATTTTATGTTTAAAATGACCTGAGAAGATCCATCCTTAGTCTAGACCAAAACCAACCTCTTTCAGTGAGTTTGCATCATCACTCCAAGATCGATCCACCCCCTCAAGACACAAGAGTGCTCCCACAAAATAGCCACCATTCCATAAAGATAAGTAGAAAGTAAGAGAGAGGGCCTTAGTTAGAGGGGACCTTTAGGCATAAGTACATGTCTTTCTAGTCCCATAACTAGAGGTTGTAGCCTATTTATTTGTCTAAGGTGTGTGCTTTGAATTCCCATCATGTTTTCTTTTTTTTTGGATTTTTGGATGGAAACCACATCATGCAAAGATTTTATTTGACTTCCTATTAATGGAACATGGAACAATAAGAAGTCCATAAAAAGCACTCAAGCACTCAAGTAAGTAGAAAAGTACAAAGAGTATTGAGTCCCCTTGAAGTGACACCTTTCTTAGACCTTTGAATCCTTCCCATTTTCAAAATCTACCAAAATTACAAATTTATTAAAAATTGATTTAATGAAAGGAACCTCAAACTTCCAAAACAAGGAAAACCATAAAGTTTGTGGATGGGTGGATGTTTTGGACTCATTGCCTATTCCATGAAAAAGAAACCATGATTGAGCCATCAATACAAAAATTCAAAAGTAAAAATCAAACATTAGCAAACCAATCATAAAGCACAAACCATCCTTAGTAATAGTTATAGCACCATAATGTCCTATTGGCAATAAAGCACTTTTATTAGGAAAAATATGAAAACCACACTAAAAAAACAAGGTAAAATATATAAGAAAGTATAAAATATCCAACAAATATTCAAATGTACTAACGATGGTGTAAAAGAAAAATTGACGTAAAAAAAAGAAAAATTTTAAAAATCAAAAAGTTGTAAAATAAATAAATTACAAAATCAAAAACGTGAAAAAAAAAATTAGAAAAACTAAGGAGCCATATGGATGATTAGCACGAATGGCCATCTCCCCCATGACTAAGTTGGAAGGAGGAGATTTGAAAAATTAAACGTGGTTGCCCATCCTTTGAGGTATTCATTGCACTAGCTTGTCTTGGTTCTAGGAACAGCTTCACTTATTGGATGTTCATTGACTACTTTCTATATGGGCTTTCAGGTTTGTATATGGTAATGATCCTAGAAGGAAAGGTTTCAAAAATTATCTAAGGTCCTTCCCACAATGTTTGGAAAATTTTTTTTTGAGGTACATGTGTGGGATTCCAGTAAAGAACCTTATCTCTCGGTTGGAATTTCACTTTCCATATTCTTTGGTCATGTCATTACTTGTTGAATGTCTTGTGAACTTCATTCAAAGATAAGGCCACAAATCTATTTTTGTCTAGCACATGGAGGTTGATCAGTATTTCTTTTTGGGTTAGACTTAAATCAAGATTCAAGTCATAAGTTGTCGAGAGTGTACGAAGCTCGGATTGAATTGGAGGTGTTGGAAGATTGTTGTACACTAACTCCTAGGAAGAGTAGCCAATAGAGAGTTTTCATGTTGAGTAGTAGGCCCATAGGGCATCATTGAGTTTTGTGCTCCAACCTCTGTTATATTTGCTTATGGTCCTTGTTAGGATCTTTGTAATCTCCTAGTTAGTTACCTCTACTTGACCATTGGCTTGCGAGTGATAGGGTGTTGTTAATTTATGTTCAACCCCAAAGAATTGAATTAATTTTCTAGAAGTGGCACCTATAAAATGAGTTCCATTGTCAGAAACCAATGAACATGGCATCCCAAACCTCTTTACAACATGTTGTTATACAAATCTAGTAGCAGTGGATGATGTACAATCAGTGATGACTGTTTCTTTTGCCCATTTTCTGTAGTAGTCGATTACTACAATGATGTATGCTTGTCCATTAGACATGGCCATGATGGAACCCATGAATTATATGCCCCATATGTCAAAGGGCTCTAGTGGTTGAACCCACTATTGAGGACCCTCCATTTGTGCAATCATCCCACCATCTTGTTAATAGCATTCACAAGATTAGACAAATTGGTGGACATCCCTGAAGATTGTAGGTGAATAGTATCCTACCATTAGGATTTTTATGGCTATGCATCTTCCTACATAGTGGCCTTCGCAAGGGCTTTCGTGAGCATCCTGAAGAACATGTAGTTGATTTGCATCAGGGACACACCAACGAACTAGGCCATCAGTGGACACCTTGTAAAGGTGTCCATTGATTTCGATGAAGTACTTTTCCCAATGAAGAAACTATTTCTTTTTCATAAAGTCCAAATCTTGTGGCATCTCCTATGTAAGAAAGGTAAGTGAGAATGCCATCATACCATTCTATTTCTATGGACATTTGATCATTTATTGCTCTTATAAAGAGAAGTTTGTCTGGAAATTGATCAAAGAGTAGATTCTTCTCCTCTTTATTATTCCATCTTAATTGAGAGAGACGATCAGCAGTCACATTCTTAGTTCCTTGCCAATCTACCATTGTAAGATTGAATTCCTATAAGGTCATGAGCCACCGTATGATATGGGGACTCACCATTGGCTTGTTCATTACAAAGTGGATGGCACTGCAGTCTATGTGCACAAACACCTTGTAACCAAGCACATAGTGCCTAAAATTGTCAAGAGCATACACCACTACCATTAGTTATTTTTCAATTGTAGTGTAATTCAATTGTACACCCACAATGCTATAGCTCACATAGTGGATGTAATATGGACATTTCTTATCATCCAAAAATGTAAGCATAGCTTCCAAGCCATAATTAGATGAATTTGTCATTATATGGAATGGTTTAGAACAGTCTGTTGCTTGTAGAATTAGAGTTTCTATGATTTTCTCCTTTAGTAATTAAAATGCATGTTTGCACTCCTTGGTCCAAACAGATGGAACATCTTTCTTTATAAGCTTGACCAACAGCTTTACAATCTGAAATAAATTCTCTATGAAATGTTGGTAGTAGCCAATGTGTCCAAGGAATTATTTGATATCTTTGACTATCTCTAGTTGGCATGTAATTCTTTAGATAATCCTTATCTTTTTTGAGTCTACCTCAATCCCTGCCTATGTAATTCTATGCCCTGATACTATGCCTTCCTAGAGCATTAGATGGCTTTTCTGCTAATTAAGCCTAAGATTTATTTCAACATATCTTTTCAATACCTACTCAAGGCGATCCAGGTCTTTCTCAAATGTAGCCCCATAGGTATAAAAATCATCCATAAAGACTTCTACCTTGCTATCAATTTGTTTCTGGAAAATACTTAGGACCAGGCATTGGAATGTTGCAAGGGCATTGTATAGACCAAATGGCATCTTACAATATGAAAAAGTCCCCCAAGGACTTGTGAATGTTTTCTTGGCTTGATCTTCTGGCATAATTTGGATTTGGTTATAGCCACTATAACCATCCAAAATGCTATAATAGCAATGCCCAAATATGGTGTCCAACACTTAATCCACAAATGGCAATGGGAAATGATCTTTAAATGTTGTTGTATTTAACAACCTAAAGTCGATGTAGAACCACCACTTGCCACCTTTCTTTGGCACAATTATGAGCAAGCTAACCTACTCACTATTCATGATGGGATAGATGAACCCTACCTTGAGGATTTGTTCTATTTCCTCCTTGATGATCTGCTTCAATTTGGGATTTAATTTCCTCTACGGTTGCCTTCTTGGCTTCATGGTTGGATTACTATAGATGAAATGTTGGCACATCCTTGGATTGATTCCTGTTAGTTCAGGATATGACCAAGCAAAGGTTGTTGGTCACTTGTTGACAACCTACAATAGCTTGTCTTTTTGTTCTGGAGTAATGTTTGCATTGATTATGACCAGCTTATCATTGTTTAAAAATGTGTATTCCATGCCAGCCAATATATTTTTTAACTCTAAGGGATCCTACTTGAAATTATCAAGGATTTCCAACTCTTCCCAACATGTATCATTATTTTCTTCATTGTCAGAGATTTGGCAGTGAACGTGCTCAAGTTCATCCATGCTTTTGACATAGGTGCATGTTAGGTTCTCAGTTGGTTCCATGTGTAGTATGCTACTATTAGAGTCAGTTATCAACCATTGGGTTCCCTCCTATTTTGTGGTTGCTACATATATGCACCTTTGAATATCTTTTGCATGTGCACACTGATTGCATGCTTTAATGAATGTACTCTTGATGGATCAAATCTCTTGCATGTAATTGCACCCGCTATCACTGTACGCGATACATGGAACATGCTTCTTCTTTAATCGTCCAAATTCATTTTCCTTGGAGATTTCCAAGGAGAGGTTCTTTATACCCATACATGCATCTACTATGCTTAACCATGCCCTTTCCATAATGATGGGCAAGTCACCTTTGTAGTTTTAAACCCTGATTACTAGAATATTGATAGGATAGGACCACCTACAAACTGTGGTCAGAATGTCTTCCACTAATCCTAAAGGAACAGTGATTGATTGGTCTACCAATTCTAAATAGATATTGCTCTTCTTGAGAGGTGGTCGGTTCCAAGATTTGTACATGTCATGCGAGATGAGATTAACACCGAAACTAGAATCAAGAAGAGCCTTGCATGGCTCATGTCCAGCAATCTGCAAGTAAATGAAAGGACTTCCTAGGTTAGATCTTTTTGTATGAAGATTTCCAGCCTTAATCTAATCAAAAACAGCATGAGTAAGCATTATAGTACAAATCTGAGGTAACACTTGGTCTAAAGGGTACCTGAATGTATTTAATGCAGAGGATGAGGGTCTTGGAGATATAGGGCAACAAACCACATTAGGTTGTGAGGGTTTGGAAGGATTATTGGGTTGGAAGGATTATTTCCTGGAATGATTATCTAAACCACTCAGTGGAAGGCTGGTTGTGAATGTACAACCCTTGTAGCATTTCGTTGCTATGGCTATGGGGGAATTTCATCCAACATCAATGAAGTAGGAGGTAATTGGATTGAGGATGGAGGGATATGTGCAAATGGATGCAGAGCATGGTATGGATATGGGTTCTCCCCTAGAGTAGATGGTGAATGTGTACAATGGTATCCTGGATGGTAATAGTGATGCTGAAGTGAGGCATGGCTTGCAGAACTTCTTAAAGAGACAAGTTGTTGAACATAGTACCCATATGAATTTAGTTGCTTATAAGGGTACTAATATCTTAGCAATGGCATTCTCCATGATTTTGGTTGGTGCCATTGTTCATATTATTCATATGGTTGTGGTGGAGCTTCACTTGGATTATAGGCTTGTTGGTGTTAGTGGAACTGCCTCAGATTGCCTTGAGGATAAGGCAATCATCTAGCTGCTTACCTCCTTGCTAGTTGTGGATTCAATGAGTACACCTTAGAATCTTGTAAGTGTGACACTAAAAGGTAACATACCTTTGAATGTTCATATTAACAAATGTTACAACTAGTATCACCTTTAGATTTTGTCTCCATGACTTCTTCTACTATAGAAGCTTTGCCCTTACCTTTCTAGTAGGCACGTTTAGCTTCTTTTCACCTCCTATGATTATGATCACTATTTTTCTCTTTGGATTCTTCAGCAATCTTCATAGCAGTTTGGAATTTTTCATCCAAAGAGTCCCATAATTTATCAACCTTTACCAAAACATCATAAACAAATTTTTGAATGGGCAAGGTTTTCCTCTTCACCACTTCATTGAGTGGTGACTTCTCCTTGTCACAAAATTGGTCCTCCCATTTCTTTATGGAAGGATCTCTATTATACTCTTCTACACTTTCCCTTTTTCACAACTCACTATCTTCTTTTACTACTTGCTCTATTAGCCTTTGAATCTAATGAGCTCTCAATTTAGACAATCTTCCTTGGGCATAAACTCCAAGAGTTCTTCTAGTTTTTGCTCTAAGCCCATCTTTGATATGGCAAAGTTATTCCCTCTAAGAACAATCATGGCTAGGGCATCAGTGTAAGAGTGAATAATATCTGCCCATGATGACATCCAAGGATTCATGTATTCCCTATTTCCAACCTTGAATTTTCTTTCTCAGATTAGACATTGATGAATCATGGTTTTCCAAGCCCCGATATCAAATACTCGATATTGAGTACATGATATCACAGCCTAGATAACAATATCAAATACACGATATCATGATTCATGTGTGGACCTATAAATATAGCACTCAAGTATGCATGAAAGGAGTGAGTTGGTAAATCTTAGAGTAGAGTCATTTTGTCAATTTTCAATTCTTTTCAAGTGCATGCCCATAGTGTGATGATTGTAATTATACGGAAACTTTGTTCAAGTGTGACGTACTTGGACATGCACACATTTAACAATAAAGATTGAGATTACTCCATCATTGTAGCATTCACTTAGTTTTTAATTTTTTAATTGTTAATTATTATTTATTATTTTCTTAGTTAATATTTCTTTCTCATTATTTACTATTCCTATTGTTAATGCAGAATGGGCACGTCTTAATCACGAACATTTAAGTGTAACTACTTGGTAACCCAGTAGCGTATCTGGTAGTGCTCAAGTAATGTGCGCTTGGTATTCCCAGATGTAGTACACGAAGTCCAAGATACATACGGATGATTAAGGACAGATGTTCATTGCACTTAGGCTAGCTTAGATTTTGCTTCATATTGCTTATTAGCTTAATCAAGGTTATTTCTCATTGTCTTTAGGAGTACCATAGTGTTAGAAATCACATCATACACCTCACGTTGGACTAAACCATACGTGACAAAGCAAATACTAGTCCAGGTAGAAGGACAACGAACTACCATCAACATTCAACTATCTAGGTGCCACAACTAGTCCATTTGCGGAGTTCAACCAGATCATGCATACACACTAGTATTCATATGGTTGGGCATAGGGGTACCTTACCACTCATCAGACACTTTGGAGTATGTTTGGTATTTTTCATTAAATAGCTCTAACATGGTATTCCATTAGCGAATGAATTCTAGTTCCAAGGACTAACACCAGATTTTAGCTTCCTTGATGAGTATCCTTGGGAACAGCTTGAGTTTCTGCTAGTCATTCTCAATGTTCTGTAAGGCATAGGCATCATGGAAAGCTTGTAGATGAGTCTATGGATCAAAGTTGTATCCCCCTCAAATCATGGGATATTATTCATGTCTAAGCACTTGATTCGACTTTCTTTCACATGCCTAGTTGGAATTTTAACTACCTTTACAATGTTAAGCATGCTTCAAGTTGCTAACAAAGGTTCATCATCATTTTTGTGTTGATGACACCAATGATGGTTTCTATCATCCCTTTGTTCTTGGCAAGCTCTACAATCATTGTTGTCCCACTAATCACCTTCATCACGATTATTTTTCCTACAACTTCTATTAGAACCTAAAGATGAAGAGGAATGTTCAAAATTAGATGAAGAGGATGAAAAGGTAGGTGGACCACCGCCACCACTGCGGTGTCCACCACCACCTCTTCGCTCATTACGACCACCATCCTTAGATCCCTTGCCATCACGATGTTTACTTGAGCTCTTCCCTTGATTATCACTTTTTCCTAAACCTAGTTTATGAATAGTAGATTGCAGGTTCAGGGCCACACCCTCATCACCAATAACAGAGGATGAAAAATCTTCATGTTTAGAATCCTTGGGGGGAGGAATCACATTATCATCTTGGTTTAGTAGGAAAAAAGAATTACTGATGTGCTTCCCCTTCATAGCCTCGTGATACCTCTGCTAGTGTCAATCTCCTATGTTGTGTTTCAGTGGGACGATACTCTTGAGTGTCATAACCATTCACAACGTATTTTTTGTGAAGATGTAAAATGCCTAACTTCTTAAGAGTTTGGAAGAGCATCCCTGGCACAGATTAATCAAGGGACAATACGATGTTGCCCTTCATATCACACTATCACAGTTGTTCATCCTAATGTGGGATGAAGGTGAAGTCTGGTACATACTCATCTAGATGAGTATATATCACTTTGCACTCTTGTGGAACCGGCAATTTGACATCTTCATGCCTATGGGAAGAAGACATTTTGTAACAAGTAAAATAATTAGTGTGCTTTTGTAATTATAGGTTGTGTGAAAGTGATGTTAACTTTAGGTTCATTCAATGATATTAATAATGTTCACTAATCCTAGATAGATCACGTTTAAACAAACAAAGTCCTCGACAATGGCACTAATGATGAGTCGTTGAAGGGTAGCCCTATGCCCAACCATACAAGTCACAAAGCTCTCACGGGCAATTTGGTTGAATTTCATGGACTTTATAGCTTTTGGTGCACTAGTCTTCTAAGAAGTGAACCTTAACCTAAGGACATTCATTATCTTCCTAATTACACTTATGAAGCATAATGGTATGGTTATGAGTAATCAAGGCATATGATTTTTTTCCTTTTGTGTTTTATGATTTTGGTGCTTCAAGAGAGAGAGAGTAATTTAATAACTAATTTAATTTAACTAAGTAACTGATCTTTAACTAATCCTAACATAAGCATCCAGTCCCACTTTCCATGCATGTCCTAAACCGAAGTATCAATTACTGGGTTACCAAGCGTTATGCTTCTGGGTGCGCCAAGTAATAACTCTGCTAGGATTACCAAGTGAATACATGTTACGCTTGAAGCAGTCGTACTTTTGTATAAATAATTAAATAATTACTGGAAAACATTAAATAATTAATTGAAAGCATTAAATGCATAAATAAATATCTAAACTATCCAGAATGCTACAAGGTTTATCAAGAAGCTCATCTTTATTACTATACACAGTGTCATGCTCAGGTACAACAATGCTCAAATAAAGATCCATACACTCAAGGACACTCAGGAGAAATATTCTAACTTTCAAATGTGAAAATTACAAAAGTTCAACTACTCATATGAATAGGACACACATAAACAGAGTTGGGAGCTCATATTTATAGTTTTTGCTATAGTGCTACATTCATGAGGCTATGTCGATGTAGCAAATGCTAAGTCGACAAGGCTGTGTTGACGTAGCAAATGCTATGTCGACGTAGCCTCGTCAACAAGGCAGCAACACGTAAATGGGGCCCTATCGATGAGGTCACGTTAATGGGAGCCTATTGACGTGGCACATTAATGCTTCATCATTAAAAAAAATAATTCATAAGACTAATTAAATACTCTTATAAATTTGTAACAAAATTTTATTACATTGTCATTATGTTGAGTCTCATGTCCTTAATAAGTTAAAGGTCTAGCTAATACTAAGCCTTTATTAAGTCAAGTTGGTGAAGAAAGAAAATAAGAAAAGAAGAATAATAACTGCTTATAATTAATTACTGTTATAAGTAAAAGGTCTAAATTAGGCTACTGAAAAGATTTGTTTCATAAAAAGTTGTCAAATTACAAAATTCATCCATATTACAAAATTGGTATAAATTATTAAGTTCTTGAGGCCCTTAACTTCTCAAGTTAATTCTTCTAGTAATATTCCATTAAGAGGTGACTTCTCATTAATGATGAATCATGTGCCATTAAGTGTTCACATCTTTGCAGTACATAGTGTAGG
>MNCI01016618.1:353394-380881 GCA_015680685.1 Gnetum montanum | reverse complement strand
TGAGGCATTGGGTTCGAAGGTAAGGGTGCACCATAGTGTTGGACTTGTGCTAGGTTGGAAGGTGCAGTGGCCTCAGAATTGTGTTGTCCTTTCCTACGGCCGTGTTTAAAGAAAGGACGCTTTTGATGTTGAGGAGGCTCTTCACTGCTGTTAGTAGCAGTAGCACAAGTGTTGTTCATGGGTTGCGGTGGTGTAGGTACGTAAGGGATAGTTGGTGGCGATGTATAAGGAGGGAAAGGATGAGAATGCTGAAAGTTAGGAGAAGGATAAGGTGCACAAGGTGGTGGTTGTGTTGGAGGCACGGGTTGATAGTATTGTGGGGAATAGTAGTGTAGTGAGATAAAGTATGTTGGCTCAGTTGGAGAAATAGGAGGTTGAACATGATAAGCATTTGGATTCAGAAAATATGAAGGATGCCTCTATTCTAAGGGTGATCCCCCCCACGACTGGGATTGTTGTCACTATGATCGAACACAGTATCTCTGTAAGAACTCTGGATGTAATGCATTTTCCCAATACTCATATAAATGTGACAAGATTGGGAATTGACCCTTGGGATGATCGTACAGGCATATGTTGCATTCATATGTATAATTGGCAGTTGAGCTTTTCTTTTCTTTATCCCTTCTTTCCAATTGTCTAATGTTTTTTCCTGCTTCCTGGGTTGTCAAAACTTTATCTCCAATGATGTTAATATATTCTCCACACTTTTGATTCATCCATTCCAACATCTTATTGATCTTTGACTCAGCTTCTTCTAACAATTGTTGTATTGGAAAAGGTGATGTTTCCACCTTGAGATTTGTTCATTTCTCCTTGTTATGATCATGGACCTTTTTTGAGTTAAAATCTTAGTCCCGTTGATGTTTTTCAACGTTCTCCCATGTAGCTATTTCTCCTTCTTCTTTTGCTACCTGTTGAATAAGCTCTTGGATTTGATGGGTTCGTAGGTTGTATAGTTGACCTCGGGCATACATTCCTAAGGTCTCTCTTGTTTCATTACGTAGCCGATCAATGATATGATACATTAGCCTTTACTCGGAAAACCCATGGCCTAGACAGTTGTTTAACAGTGCGTAATATCTTTCTAAGGCCATGTCCAAGGGTTCATGTTTTGCTTGTTTCCACTCTTGGATTTGTTTCCTCAAGGCTGACACTCTTGCATAGGTTTGATATTTTTCATTAAAGACCTCTACCATTGTTGACCAGATTCGTATTGAATTTGGTTTTAATGATCTATACCATACTTTTTCTTAGTCAATGAGTGTCATAGGGAAGAGCTTAAGTTTTTGCCACCCGTTATCAATGTTGTTCCACGTATAGGCATCGTAGAAGGCTTGTAAATGTTGATACGGGTCTAAGTCATAGCCTCCTGAAAATGTAGGAAAGTTGTTTAAATCAAGCCTCAGTAGATGGCTCTCTTTACGATGCCTACGTGAGATTTGAATAGCCTCTTGTATTTGTGTTAAGCTTGTAGTGGCCAGTGGGGGTTCATCGTCATTAGGTAAGTTAGGCTTTCGTGCATTGGGATGATGTTACTTTCGTTGATGTTTATAAGAAACCCCCACCTCAGATTGTGNTGGCATGATTATCATCTTGTAGGAGAGGCATGATTGTGTGTGAATTTAGATGTGACTTTTTAATTACTTCTTCTTCCTAAGAGATATATCTTTAAGTTCTTTACAGCGACTNATAATCAAGTCATACTCGTTCCGCTTCTAGGAGTTTCAAGGTGAGAGACTAATCGCGATGAGCAACTGATTCCTTAACTAGCCGTACACACCTGTAGATGCTCGTAGTTAACTAGTAGTCACACCGCGCTATGAAAGCAATAAATAACATTAAATAAATAAAAAATAAATAAATGACAAAGTGAATGCTGCAATGATGAAGTAATCTTAATCCNTGCATATGTCACGTATGGTTTAGTCTAGATGAGGTGTATGATATGTTCTAATTCTATGCTACTTCTGATGCAATGGAAAATAATGTTAACTAAACTAAGCTAAGAGGAAAAGGGTAAAGAAAATCTAATCTAGCCTAAGTGCGATGAGCAACCGATTCCTTGATCAACCGTACACATCTTGGACTTCGTGCACGACTACCACTAGGACTACCAAGCATAGGCCTAGGTAGGCCACTGGGATTACCAAGCGCAGACCCCAAATACACCACTGGGTTACCAAGCATAGATCCCCCTAGCTACACCACTGAGCTACCAAGCAGTCACACTTAAATGCTCATAATCAAGTCGTACTCGTTCTGCTTCTAGGAGTTTCAAGGTGAGAGACTAATCGCGATGAGCAACTGATTCCTTAACTAGCCGTACACACCTGTAGATGCTCGTAGTTAACTAGTAGTCACACCGCGCTATGAAAGCAATAAATAACATTAAATAAATAAAAAATAAATAAATGACAAAGTGAATGCTGCAATGATGAAGTAATCTTAATCCTTATTGCCGGTCATGTACGTGTCCAAGTACGGCACACTCGAATAAAGACACCGTACAATTACATTCACCACACTGTGGGCAAACACGGGAAAAATTCTAACTCTGGAGGGATCAAACTGCCAGAGCTTAGAATATCACGACCCATGATATAACGTGGGTGCCTTAACGTAACCGCCAGCAATATGAGCAATTTCATGTCTCATCACTATCCTTTTTCAGAATTGCCAATCTCTCCAATTTTTCAGAATTACCAATTTTTCAAAATTTCCAATCTCTCCAATTTTTTAGAATTGCCAATCTCTTCAATTTTTCCTCCCTCCATCTTCTTCTTTTTTTTCTCCTCTAGTTTGTGTGAATTGATAAGGTATTTATAGGGTTGGGCTAAGCTTGGGCAGTTGCATTCTTTGACCAGGTTCAATGTATCTATGTTGGATAGTTGTGCACGAGCTAGATATGTGTTGGCAATTGCATTCTTTGACTAGGTTCAATGTATTTTACAATTTGTGGATCATTCAAGCCCATGAAAATACAAACAAATTAGAAAAACAAGCCCTCAAGCCATAAAAATTTAAAGAAAATTTAGGAGGATTAGCTCTGGCTCTAGTCCGCTTGAAAAATTATATATATATTTTTTGTTGTGTTTTAGACCATGAGGGATTGACATGCCCACAAATGGGGATTTATAATAAAATGTACAACAAGAGAAATTTCACTGCCCAGCGTGACCTGCAATGTGACCTATAGTGTGACCTCCAAAACTTGCAATTTTGAGCAAAAATCTAGAATTTTTGAAGGCTAGGATCCATAGTTATCAATAGTGACTCTAAGGACAACTTACACCCTTGAAATTAAGTCATTTTGGCTCAGTTTTGAGGCTTTAAAAGTTGGTGACACTTATCCTTATGCTGTGCAACGTCTAAAAAAGTAACCCCAGCGTCACCAAGTCAAAATGGCACATTTGAGGTCCAAATCTTGATTTTCTAGAGGCTAGGAGCTATTGGGGACCTTGGTGAAGGTCATGGGGGGTCCTTTTGCTCGATCTCGGCCCATTTTGACTCAATTTTAGGGCCCCAAAAGCTGGTGACGCTAATCCTTATGTTGTGTAACGTTTGAAAAAGTAACCAAAGTGTACTTAGCCAAAACCAAACATTTTGAACCTGAAACTTTTGATTCTGGATGTTGGAGGTTGGTGCAGTCACTTGTGGGCCCCGGGGGGACCTTGTCTGTTGAATCATGGGCCATTGAGGGCTGTTTTGAAGGCCTCCAAGTTTTTTCATGTTGTACTCATGTCAGGCAGCAACATGACTTAGCTTGATTCTTGTCTAAAAATGCTAGGCCAAAATTAGTGGTGTTTCACCATTGAATGCAAACTGTTACTTGATCATCTTCCAGAACTCCTGTGGCCCAACCCTAATATCACAAGCGTCAGCGTTTCAACCAACAGTTTGATCGGCTCACCGCAGTCAATACGAATGGTAGAAACGGCATGTCTGCTTTCTTCACGATTGATATTTTCCAACGACTCCAAACCTTTAAATATTATATATTACTTTAAAATATATTCTGCTCAGTCTTGCCACGTTTTGGTCCATTGAATTCCCCTTTCATATTGTAAAGTTTTAATCTCCACTGTTGGCCTTTGGATCGATGTTTTCTGCATATTTTTTCTACGGCTTAACCTTGAATCATGCCTTGTTTTGTAATATAGTACTCTGTACACGCCATTGTCTTTATATAACCACGATTCCTCAAAAATAATTTAGCACTTTAATTTTGTATCCTGAGAAGGTATTAACATCATTTTTCTATTAATAGTGAGTAACTTCTCCAAACCATCCATCAACTAGTAACTTAAAAGCCACATGCTTTATTTCTAAATTATCAACCATACATCATTCTACAAGTTGTCTTTTTCCGATATCCACTCTTGCTGTCCCATGAAATGGCCAAATGTGCCAACACTTACGTGGTTCATTCCCAGTGACTTGGAGGTAGATTAAGGGACTTCCAAAGTTAGAGAGTTTCCTGGGAAGGTGGCCCACCTTTATCCAGTCAGTGATGGTATGTGTTAACTTAACCATGTGCGTTGAGCTCTGTTGTTGATTTAAAGGGAGCTCCAAAGCCTTTCTTGATTGAGGAGTGGTCATAGACTCAGTCGCTTGTGGTTGTGAGAGCTTGTTTGGACTATTGGTTTTAAAGAAGGCTCTTCTCTTTATACGGTTGTTAGAACTAGTAGTGGGTTGAAGGTTTATAGCTCTCGTAGCATTACATTACTACAGTTGAGTGGGGAGTTCCCCTTGCATCATTGGAGCGAGTGGTAGTGGAAATATCGGCATAACATGTGAATGAGCTTTATTTTGGTCCTTGTCCATAGCCAGTGTTCAGCAAACTCAAAGCCAAGACATAGTAAGTGCATTCTTTGGAGAAACGAGACTCTTATAGAGTGTTTACGAGACCCGTTGTAAATAGCGAAAGCCACGCAATGATGTGCAACATGGTCTCTTTGAGACACAAGTGTAACTATTTTTCAAGACAATTGCCTTCTCGCCTGGGGCTTGTATGAGAATGGCCAATAGTCTTTTTTTTATGATGTCAATGAGGTATTGAAGAACTTCTCCATGCATTTTTCTCTTTGACCTTTTTTATTTTTATTTTTTTTTCTCGGTCTTTTTAAAAGAGCTTGCTTTTTGTGCCATGCTCGTGTTTAAGCACTTGCATTTTGCATCATGTACTATGTATTGTGTTTTGTGTCGTAACTGCTTAGAGAGTTACAGTGTGAAACAGTGTATCAAGAGTTTTGAGATGAGTGGAACGTATCAAAGGGGATGTAATTAAATAGGATAAGGGAGCATGATGGGGAATAGGGAATGTATCAGGAATCAGGAATGTAGTTATGAATGGATTGATTAACCCAGTCACGTGCGTCAGGAAAAATGTGATACCTTGTCATAGTATCATCATGATACGTGTGTCAGGAATGCACGGACACCTCAGAAGTGTCATCCTGCAAACAAAACTCCAAGAAGACAAAAAAACCATAGATGAAATAGTCAGCTAAACACTTTAAACAAGGAGATGGAGTAAAATGTGCAATTTTCAAAGCAGACAGAATCATGAATAGCATCAGTTTCATTAGGGCCCATGAGATAAATCATGAAACAAGTCTTTGTGGAACAGGAATAGCCAACTGCAACAACAAATCTTTTCAAGTTTTGCCTGGTCATCGATGATGTCACTAGTTTATAGTCTTAGCGGATTGTCGTGGGTTAGTTTCACGTCATAACCCCTTGAACAGTGCTAGTTTAGCATCATAGCAGACGGTGCATTGCTAGTTTATAGTCATGGCAGACTCTGAAGAGGCAAACTAGTTTATAGTCTTAGCGGATTGTCGTGGGTTAGTTTCACGTCATAACCCCTTGAACAGTGCTAGTTTAGCATCTTAGCAGACGGTGCATTGCTAGTTTATGGTCATGGCAGACTCTGAAGAGGCAAACTAGTTTATAGTCTTAGTGGGCTCTGGATGTTAGTTTTCATATCATGGCCAACAGACGTAGTAGTTTAGTGTCATACCGGACAGAGCTCTATGGTATCAGTTTTAAGTCATGATGTCAGGAATATTCTGTGCTAGTTTATAGTCATAGCGGACTAATGCTTACCTTGCTTGTGTAAAGTGTGATGCTGCATGCATGGTCATGCTACGTGACTGCGAGATCCTGCAAAAAAATCAACTAGGAAGAAAACAACATAAAGAAACACCTACCGTACATAGAGTTAGAATGTATGAATGAAAGAAAAGCAATGCAAAAAATGATAGTTTTAGGCCGTTCCGGACCGTAAGCTAGTTTAAGGCCTTTTCGGGCCATGTATTTTTGTAGTTTTATGTTTTTTTTATTGTTTTTCTTTGTTTTCTAGAGTATATGTGTGCAACTAAGTGTAACATAAATTTCTAAAGTGTAAAGCAAGATGTAAGGTAAATACTTGAAAAGAAAGCAACGACCATGCAAGAATCTAAATCGTAAGTTGTAACTTGTAAGCGAAAATTCAATGGAAGATGACGGGAGTTTGTAAATCTGTAATTTGTTGGCTCTAGTTTAAAGCCATTTCAGGCTTGGTACATTAGCTTAAAGTCTTGATCGACTGTTGCACCTGTTGTTAAAGAAAGGATTACCAGTTTTATGCCATGGTGGGCCCAAAGGTAGTAACATTTTCAAGAAGTTTTAAATGGAACCGTACATTTTTGACTGTGGCTAGTTTAATGTCATTGCAGATAGTTTGTAGTTTAACGTCATTTTGGATAGTTCATACTTTAATGTCATTTCGTACAATTTGTAGTTTAACGTCATTTCGGACAGTTCATAGTTTAACGTCATTTTGGACAGTTCGTAGTTTAACGTCATTTTGGACAGTTCGTAGTTTAACATCATTTCGGACAGTTCGTAGTTTAACGTCATTTCGGACAATTCATAGTTTAACATCATTTCAGATAGTCTGTAGTTTAACGTAATTTCGAACAGTTCATAGTTTAAAGTCATTTCGGACAGTTCATAGTTTAACGTCATTTCGGATAGTTCGTAGTTTAACGTCATTTCGGACAGTTCGTAGTTTAACGTCATTTCGGACAGTTCATAGTTTAACGTCATTTAGGATAGTTCATCTCATTCGTTCTAGTTGTTGAGTTGCCTCTTGATCTTTTGTAGCTTAACATGTGGAGCTGGGTGTATGGGTATGATCTTATATTCACCTTCCCCTTCATCGGTGATGTCAAAGGATAGTTCTGACCAAGAGATATCAGTAGGAATGACTCCTATGTTTGTGTCTTCATGTGTTTCTTCAGTGCTAGTTGGGTTGTGAGTCAACGTTGGGTTTACATTTTGATGTATGTTCATGGTTTCTTGTTTAGGCTTAATGAACTCAATTTCTGACCCTTGACCTACCTCAAGGTATGAGGAAGTGATCGATGGTGTTGTATCCCCATGTATGATGATATCACCACCCTCGTAAGGTAGATGTATCTCCTGATCAAGTGGTAAAGATACAGCTTTAAGTTGAGCTAGCCAAGGACATCCTAGGATCAGATTAAACCCTAGCATTTCATCAACCACTATGAATTCAGCTGATGTAGGGAATTGGTCTCCAGCTATGAAATCTAAGGTAAACATGCCTTTCACTCCCACACGGAAACCACTGAAAGATCTCAAGAAAGAGGTTGTTGTGGGTTGTACTTGTTCAGTGAGTCCCAATTTTTCAATGATGGAAAAAGATATTACATTTGTTGCTGCACCATCATCGACATGCACCCTACATATTTTGAAATGATCAACCTATATTGTTATGAACATAGGGGCCGTGGTGATTTCCCCTGTCTTCTCATCTAGCTTAATATCCTTAACAGGGAACTCTAAGGATGTGGTCTTCGATTCCTGAAGTTGTGGTTCGTTTGCAGGAAGATCCTCACTAACAGGAATTGAAGTTAGCATTCGTATGAGAGCCTCTCGATGTACTGGTGAAGTCATTACTAGGACATACAAACTTAAAGAAGTATTCTTTTGTTTTAAGGCTTGTGTGACCTGGGTCAATGCATTTGCTAGGTCTTTGTCATTTGGGACATTCTTATCTGTAGAGATTTGGTCCATTTGACCTACCATTCGTATTTCTCTTGGAGGGGATTTTACGTTAGTAGCTGATAATGCTGAGTTTGGGATATGACTTGTGACTTCATTTTTGTTTTGGTAACTTGTACTAGGCTCATTAACAGACGAACTCATGGGAACGGTGCTTAGCGGTGTAGGCTTTGGCAGTCCTAATTCGTGTCCATGGTTTTCTCTCTCCATGTGCTCTCTTTTTTTTCCAAGCACTCTCTTATTAGCCTATCGGCAAGACGTTCTCGCAAAGGTCATCGAGAAGTGGAGGTGGGTTGTGTGCTAAGGTGTTTTGGCACCTAGACCACAAAGGGAATGGGTCGGTTTTCAGATGGTATGTTTGTTGTGGTGGTAACCGAAGGAGGTATGTGGATGATGAATGGTTTTGATGGTGTGGGGTCGTGCGTGTGGTAAAGGGGGTTTGAGGATATATTGGGGCAGGTGTGTTTTCAGAATGCCCACAAATCATAAAAGGATTTCGAGGAACATCTTGTTTCTCTTCCATATAGACAGTATTAATCACATATGAGGCATCATTGGTATTGGTATTGAGAGGATCCTTGTAGACCCCCATGGATTGGTTTTGAGGCCTTATCAGGTTTGTCTCATTGAACACTACTTCGCCTCCATCTATCATGCATTGTATGTCTTGTTTCAGTGTAAAGCAGTAATCAGTCCCATGACCACACCGTTGGTGATATTCACAAAACCTATCTAGCCTAAAGCCTTTTGGAATGGGAGGTTCGTTGGCTATTGCTAAGGCTGGATTTTTGGCAAATTCACAAAAGCAATCATGTCTTTGTAAGGCCACAGGAGACATTTTTTTGTGTTTAATTAGCCAAGCCTTTAGAAGTGGATCAAGCAATTGTGAAGGCTTCATGGGCAATGGTGTGTATTGAGTAGGGTCTTTCCTTTCGAAAGTACAAGCATGACCTATGTTGTTGTTTCTATTTGACGAATTTCCAGGTGTATGAGTGGGTGTGGTTCTTTCATAGTTGTTTGGGATAGCGGGTTGTTTTCCCTCAGCCATTGCTGCTACTGGTGTTTTGGATTTATCTTTCCTCATGTGTTAGCTCCTAAAGGCTGAGTAGGCTGGGTCATTACTTGCTTGTGCTACTTCTTCTATGTCTTTGATTTGTACGAATGCTTGGCTCAATGTGTGGGCTTTCAGGTAGTAAATTTTTGACTTAATAAAGTCATTCACGGTCGACTTAAGAATGGTGAGTAAATATGTTTCGGGGATAGATTCGTGAAGTTCGTTTAAGGCTACACTCCACCTTTGGATAAATTTCTACGCTAGCTCTAATGATGCTTGTTTAACTTGGATCAAGCCATATAACGTGGCATCAGGTTTTAAATTGTACTTGATACAGGTGACAAACTGATGCAACAAACTCTCTAAAGAAGATATGGAGCTACGAGGTAAAGATCGGTACCAGTCTAAGGCTTTTCCGGTTAAGGACATTGCAAACACTCATAAAATTACATGGGGCCATGCTTGAAGTAAAAGGCTTTTGGTTCTAAATGTTACTAGGTGGGCATTTGGGTCCCCTTCTCCATTGTACTTGGTCAGTTGAGGTAATGAGACTCCTTTTGGCAAGGTTAAGGGTGGAACTGAGGGGTCAATTGGGTCATCTTGATAGAAATATAGTACCTTAACTTCCTCATTGTTGAAAGTTTTAAGGTGTTTTAACTCTTCTGCCAACAAGTGCATCATCTTTTGTGTGTCTACCCATTCTTGGGCGGTAGGAAAACTGGTGGATTGAGTGGATTGTGGATGATAATGGTTTAATTACTGCATTGTTTGTGGAAAGGCAGGTTGTTGGGCTAACATTTGTTGTGGTGGGATGGTATTCAGGACTGAGACTATTGGTGGAGCCCACTACCAAGCTACAAGTTGTGAGGTAACTCCTCAGACATGTTGGGTTGGAGTAATTAATAGTGCTCCATCAATCTACATCTGGGGTATGTAATGGGTGGATGTGGAAGCTGGTATGACTGACGGTATTCCAATTACTTGAGGTTGGAGGATTGACCCTACATTGGTTTGGGGGAGTTTTTGGGACTGCACTGGTGGAGGATTGATGGAAGTGGACGTATCAGAGTGAATGCTATTGAGCATAGAGAAGATAGGAATGGAATGGGGAACAGGTCCTCGAGTGTTTGTGGATGAAGAAGGAAACACAGTTTCTTCCAGGAAAGGATAGAATAATGGGTTTGTGTGGGCATGGGGTCTAATGGTATGGTATGATTCTCCATGTTCAGATTGGGCTGCAAAGTCATCTTCTTCATCTTGAGGCTCAATGGGAGGTAGTTGTGAGGCTTGACTTCTAGCCATAAGAAGCTGAGATATGAGTTTATGATGGTTTTGAGACAGTGGGATTATGTCAAATGTAGAAGGGATAAACTCACGTCCTCCTTTGTGGATAAATTCATATTCTTGCTTAGCTTCCTTCTCTACACGATCAATGGGTAGGTTGGCTTGGATTTTGACCTAGATAAAATTATACTGTTCGGGTGTAAGAGTTGCGTGAATGGGGCCTTTGCCCTATAGCCTGAGGGATTGGCGTGTAGGGCCTCGAGGATTTATGTGTTCAATAACCGTTATGGATTCTGTAGCAATTATAGGGTTTGAAGCTTTGGCACCAAAGTTAGCAATCAGTAGTGTTACTAGGTTGATTTGGAAAGATTCCATGATAAACGTGAATGGACTAGGGTAGATGAATGGAGTTCGATCGCAAGCAGTTGTAGCATTGGGTGACACAAGCTTAGTGTGATCAACAAGGATGAGGAGACTCAAATGGGCAAGATGGATGAATTTTGATTAGTAGTGATGTTTTAACCAATAACAAGAAAGTGGCCCTCCTTCTAGCATCAAAAACTGTACTGACCTAAATCGTCGGTGTAAGGCTGGAAGGGAAACAGACACCGAGAGATCGTCGGGTAGCCACAGCTGACCTTGCCTTCACCCGAGGGCAAGCTGGAAAAATAAACGAAGCTAGAGTGCCTTGGATGGTTTGCACGCAAATCAACTAAGGACTTCCCCAAGCGTAAGCTATGGCTAGCGCTGGGGTTATCGTAAATAGGATGTAAATAGAATGTAAACAATACGAAATGTAAATAAAGCGTACTGAATTATGAATAAAGCAAAAACAAAGTTATATTTGTAAAACATAAATAGAACTAAACAATGTAAATAGGAGGTAATAATGAAACTGTATTGTATTGTTCAAACAGGAATATGCACCGATCAAAGTGTAGTTACACACGTGTGGATGGAAAGTCAAATGCCTAGCCCCAGAATGACATGTCATGATGATGCAACGATGAAATGAGATGGATGGGAGAAATACTTGGAAGCCAAAAATCAGATGTTCCGAGCGCCCAAGGATTGCAATTTCTATCCTTTTTCAGAATTGCCAATCTCTCCAATTTTTCAGAATTGCCAATTTTTCATAATTGCCAATATCTCCAATTTTTCAGAATTGCCAATCTCTTCAATTTTTTCCTCCCTTCATCTTCTTCTTTTTTTCCTCCTACAGTTTGTGTGAATTGATAGGGTATTTATAGGGTTGGGCTAGGCTTGGGCAGTTGCATTCTTTGACCAGGTTCAATGTATCTCTGTTGGATAGTTGTGCACAAGTTGGATGTGTGTTAGCAATTGCATTCTTTGACCATGTTCAATGTATTTTACAATTTGTGGATCATTCAAGCCCATGAAAATACAAACAAATCAGAAAAACAAGCCCTCAAGCCATAAAAATTTAAAAAAAATTTAGGAGGATTAGCTTTGGCTCTGGCCCACTTGAAAAATTATATATATATTTTTTGTTGTGTTTTAGACCATGAGGGATTGACATGCACACAAATGGGGATTTATAATAAAATGTACAATAAGAGAAATTTGACTACCCAGCGTGACCTGCAATGTGACCTATAGTGTGACCTCCAAAACTTGCAATTTTGAGCAAAAATCTAGAATTTTTGAAGGCTGGGACCCATAGTTATCAATAGTGACTCTAAGGACAACTTACACCCTTGAAATTAAGTCATTTTGGCTCAGTTTCAGGGCTTTAAAAGTTGGTGACGCTGATCTTTACGCTGTGCAATGTCTGAAAAAGTAACCCCAGCATCACCAAGTCAAAATGGCACATTTGAGGCCCAAATCTTGATTTTCTAGAGGCTAAGAGCTGCTGGGGACCTTGGTGAAGGTCATGGAGGGTCCTTGTGCTCGATCTCAGCCCATTTTGACTCAATTTCAGGGCTCCAAAAGTTGGTGATGCTGATCCTTACGTTGTGTAACGTCTGAAAAAGTAACCAAAGTGTACTTAACCAAAACCAAACATTTTGAACATGAAACTTTTGATTCTGGATGTTGGAAGTTGGTGCAGTCACCTGTGGGCCCCGGGGGGACCTTGTCTGTTGAATCATGGGCCATTGAGGGCTATTTTGGAGGCCTCCAAGTTTTTTCATGTTGTACTCATGTCGAGCAGCAGCATGACTTAGCTTGATTCTTGTCTAAAAATGCTAGGCCAAAATTAGTGGTGTTTCACCATTGAACGCAAACCGTTACTCGATCGTCTTCTGGAACTCCTGTGGCCCAGCCCTATGATCACAAGCATCAGTGTTTCAGCCAACAGTTTGATCAGCTCATCGTAGTCAATACGACCGGTAGAAAGGGCGTGTCTGCTTTCTTCACGATTGATATTTTCCAACGATTCTAAACCTTTAAATATTATATATTACTTTAAAATATATTCTGCTTAGTCTTGCCACGTTTTGGTCCATCGAATGCCCCTTTCATATTGTAAAGTTTTAATCTCCACTGTTGGCCTTTGGATCGATGTTTTCTGCATATTTTGTCTACGGCTTAACCTTGAATCATGCCTTGTTTTGTAATATAGTACTCTGTACATGCCATTGTCTTTATATAACCACAATTCCTCAAAAATAATTTAGCACTTTAATTTTGTATCCTGAGAAGGTATTAACATCATTTTAAAAAAAACAGTGAGTAACTTCTCCAAACCATCCATTAACCCGTAACTTTAAAGCCACATGCTTTATTTCTAAATTATCAACCATACATCATTCTACAAGTTGTCTTTTCCCGGTATCCACTCTTGCTGTCCCATGAAATGGCCAAATGTGCCAACACTTACGTGATTCATTCCCAGTGACTTGGAGGTAGATTAAGGGACTTTCAAAGTCAGAGAGTTTCCTGGGAAGGTGGCCCATCTTTATCCAGTTAGTGATGGTATGTGTTAACTTAAGCGTGTGCGTTGAGCTCTGTTGTTGATTTAAAGGGAGCTCCAAAGCCTTTTTTGATTGAGGAGTGGTCATAGACTCAATCGCTTGTGGTTGTGAGAGCTTTTTTGGACTGTTGGTTTTAAAGAAGGCTCTTCTCTTTGTACGGTTGTTAGAACTAGTAGTGGGTTGAAGGTTTACAGCTCTCGTAGCATTATGTTGCTGTGGTTGAGTGGGGAGTTCCCCTTGCATCGTCGGAGCGAGTGGTAGTGGAACTATCGGCATAACAGATGCAAATGGATTCATAGGATGGTATGCATGTGAAGTGTCTCTTCTAAGAGATGGAGTCTTAAAATACTCCTGAACTTGGTAGTGTCGTTGTGGATTCACATAACCCATAGAGTCACTTGGAGAAACCAACTGCTACATGTAATAGCCATACGGATATGGTTGTTGGTAAGGGTATTGTTTCCTAGGCGGTGGAATCCCCCATGACTTCGGGTATTGCTACTGCTGGTGTTGCTCAATAGGTTGTGGTAGAGTTCCACTTGGATAATACGTTAAGGGTTCGTGGAACTACCTTGGGTTACCTTGGGGATAAGGTAACCTTCGGGGTGCCTACCGTTTGTTAAATCTTGGGTTGAGTGCATACACCCTGGACTCTTGCAGATGTGAGATTATTGGGCAACATCATTTAGGATGGTCATATTGGCAGATCTCACATCCACTGTCATTGTCCATATGCGAATCCACAACCTCATCGGTGATAGTCATTTTTCCCTTACCCTTGCTACGTGCATGGTCTGAATCTCTCCTCTTTTTCTTATCATGGTCACTGCTTCGCTTCTTAAACTCCTCTATGATTTTTAAAATGGTTTCAAATCTACTGTCTAAGGAGTCCCACATTTGATCTACCTTAGCCGACACTTCGGTTGTTAACTTTTGAAGAGGTAAGGTTTTTCTATTCACCAACTCTTCGAGTGGTGACTCATCCTCTTCCTCACAAAATCTTACTCCCTTCTTTCAAAGGGAAGGATCGTGATTATATTCTTCTATGCTTTCTCTTTTCCATAGCTCTCCTTGTTCCTTAGCTACTTGCTCCAATAATCTATGAACTTCATGGGACCTAAGTTTTGATAATCTCCCTTGGGCATATGTCCTAAGGGTTCTCTTGGTTTCATTTCTTAGCCCATCTATGAGGTGGCGTAGTTGATCCCATTGTGCATAACCATGACCCAGGCAATGATGTAGTAATGCATAATATCAGCCCATGGCAGCATCCAAGGATTCATGATTACCTTGCTTCCATCCTTGGATCTGCTTATGCAAGTTGAACACTTTAGAGTACATTTGGTATTTATCATTAAACAATTCTAGCATTGTACTCTATCGTCTAATGAATTCTGGTTCTAAGGACTGGTACGAACTCTCTGCTTCTTTAATGAGTGTCCTAAGGAACAAATTTAACTTTTTCCACTCATTTTCAATATTCTAGAAGGCACATGCATCATGGAATGCCTATAAGTGATTTTGCGGATCAGCATTGTATCCCCCCTCAAACCTTGGGATATTGTTCATGTGTAGTCTCTTGATCCAGCTATCTTTTTGGTGCCTTGTAGGTATTCTCAAAGCCTCTATAATGTCTAACATACTTCAGGTTGCTAGTAGGGGTTCATCATGATCATCTCTCTCATGACGTCTATGATGCTACGTGGTTCCCTACTTTCCCTTTTTTCATGCCTTGATTTCCTAGAATGCCCTTGTCCTTACTCTCAACTCTCTCATCAAGGTCTATCATTTTGCTTATCCTTACCCTTATCCTCACGGTTTTTCTCTTTATGACTACATATTGAGGTGGAAGGAGAGGGTGAATGATGCGATGAAGATGAAGAAGAAGGGGAACCATATCCATGATAATGTTTCTTACCTTCTCTTCGGTGGCTATGGCCCCAATCGTGATGATGATCAAAATGCTTATCCTTATCTTGTGTTTGTGTTCTCTCATTGAGCACTTGGTGTTCATGGGAATCAGAACTAGGGTTGTATATCGTGGAGCGCAAGTTCTGATACCTTGCCTCCACACCATCGTTAGGAGGGGGAACTTCATTTCGTGGAGAACCTATTGAGATAGGTTCATCACCTTTAATTTCTCTTATAATGGGCGTAGCATTATGGAGGCCTCTACCCTTCAACGATGTGTGGTGAGTCTCCTACTGCAAGTCCCGTTGATGTTGCACTTCTGTGGGATGGTAGTCCCTCATGTTGTAATCGCATGCAACGTACTCAATGTATAATTGTGACGTGTCAATTTGTGCAAGGGCACGAAGGAGCATGTTGGGGTCAGCTTTGTCTAGAGGCAACACTATGTTACCCTCCAAGTCTCTCCATTGCAGCAGTTCATCTTGATGGAAGACAAAGGTAAAGTTCGGTATATATTCATCATGATGAATATATACCACACTGAATTGTTGAGGAACTGGCAGTTCTTGGTTATGTATGTTGTGTCGTCGACTGTCTCTTGTGTGATCCCTAGGTGGTGAAGTGCTTTTATGAGAAGAAAACATCTTAGTTTAGTTCGGTGTGCTATTTTTCGTTATGTTATTTTTTGTATGATTAACCCTAAGGGTTTTTTTAAGCTTCCCAATGATGTGGATGATTTCCTATGTTCTACTTAGCACATAAACAACTTAGTCCCTGACAACGGTGAAAATGCTGAGTGGCGAGGTACCCCTACACTCAACCATATGAATACAAGCATTACATGCATCATCCGGTCGAACTCCGCAAACTAAGTGCCTACATGCCTTATGGAACACCTAAGGTTAATCAATCGTTGTTCTCCCAAGCTTACTTATATTTATCATGGTTGTATGGTTAAGTAAGCTTGAGGCATGTGATTTTTATATCTTTTATGTTTTTATCGCCTATGCTAGTGAGGGAAAGGGTGAAGAGACTAAGTAACTAACTTTAACTAACTAAGCCTTAATTACCCTAGCATCAGCATCTATTCCCACTTGCCATTTCCCACCATGAACCAATGCAAAGCTGCTAGGATTACCAAACACTATTAGTTACTGGGATTACCAAGCGTAATGCATGTGCTTGATGCAGTCGTACTGAATGCACTTAACTAGGAGTTAACAGTTAAGAGAGATTTAATTAACTAATAAAGCATTTAAAAATTAACAATAATTAAAGTCCTATTTAGCTTAGTCCATAAACTACAAGGTTTATCCAAAATTTCATCTTTATTATCATACACAATCGTGTGCTCAGGTACAGAATTGCTCGAATAAAGATCTGTTCACTTTGGGAATCCTACTGCAGACACATGGAAATTATTCTAACTCTAGAATGGAAAAATAGCAAGATTTTGGCTAAGGTCTAGATCTAGATGGAGAAACAAGGGAGAGCAACCTCTTATTTATAGAATTGATGGTGGGCTACAATATCGCGTACGTGATATCGTGGGAAAAGACACGATATCGCGACCCATGCGATATCGCGTCCCATTAGTTGTCTTCCCACCTGGACTAGTATTTGCTTTGTCATGTATGCTTTAGTCCAGAGTGAGGTGTATGATGTGGTCCTAGACTAGTGCTACTCCTAGAGGCAATGGAAAGTAACTTTGTTTCAACTAAGAGTGAAAGGGTGAAGAGAGTCTAAGCTAGCCTACGTGAAATGAGCATCCATTCCTTAATCATCCATACACATCTTGGACCTTGTGTACTACTACTGGGATTAGCAAGCGCATGTCCTAGGTACACTACTGGGATACCAAGTAGTCACACTTTAATGCTCATGATTAAGTTGTACTCATTCAGTGTTTAATAACAAAGATAGGAGTTGAGGGTAAAGAAGTATTAATTAAGAAAGAAATGAATAATAATTAAACTAAGTGAATGCTACAATGATGAAGTAATCTCAATCTTTATTTCTAGTCATGTGCATGTCCAAGTATCTCACACTCGAGTAAAGGTGCTATACAATTATAATCATCACACTACGGGCTACGGGCATGCACTAGGAGAAAGGGTTGAGAAGAACTAAAAATGAAAACTAACTTCTAACTGAACTACCCCTACACTTCGTGCACCTACATGTGTATTTATAGGCTTGCACAAGAGTCACAATATTGTGTATCTGATATCACTATCCAGGCCATGATATCGCGTACCCGATATCGTGGATCTGATATCGTGAGTTCGATATTGAAGCCTAATGAATCATGATTCATCACCTGTTATGCTACCAATGGATCTAATTTGAGCCAAAGATGCTCAAATGCTAGCTAGAGCCTTAATGACTCCTGCTAATCATGAGGATGTACTAGATTGATTACTGCAGATTGGACAAGTGATGACTACACTTTTTGACATCCCCAAGTGATGTCACTGCAGTGCAATAAGAACTTATAGCAACAAAGGATAAGCTGATCATAGTAGAGACCAAGGTGAAGCATTCAAAAGCTAAAATCCTTAGATTACAGGAAGAATTGAGGACCCTAAAGGTTGAACACAAAGACTTGATTCAATTCATTGCACCTAACCAAATTGAACAATTCAAAATAGAGCACATTAACCACCTGATAGAGCAGAATAAGAAAATGGAAAACAAGAAGGAGAAAGTATGGAATGTCTCAATAGTAAAAACACAAGCATACGCACATGATAAGGCACTCACCATAGCACAAGAAGAAAGCAAACAACTCACTACAGACAACACTAGGTTAACCAACACTAGGAAGTAGAAAAATATCCTAGAAGAAATCATCCATTAGTTAAGAGAACAACTAATGAGGGTTAACCAAGAGATGATCTGCTTAACAAGAGAAAACTAAACCCTCTCAATGGAGGAGGTATGCATAATTACACAAAAGTTAGCTATTGAGATTAGTGCATGGCAAAATGAAGCTAAGCAGCATGAGAGGCTCAAGAAACACTTTCGTGACCAAGTGGGGATGTATCAGCAAATCAATGAGAATGATATTTAGATGTCTAAGGATCAAATCAATGCCATATCAGCATAGAATCCATATTGGCAGTCCATCTTGGACAATTATGCTCATGCCCACTAGCCAAAAGTAAAAAACAAAGACTTACAAATAAAGGATCTAAAAGAGTACATGGGGTTATGCAATTTGCATTATGCTAACTTGGCCATGTTAACAGCCAGCAAGCGCAAAAATGAACTTGAACAACAAGTAGCAGCCACATATGCCTTGTATGAAAAGAAGTTTGTAGATTGGAAAGATGCCTTACAGAAACTTCAGGTGGAAAATTCTGTATTAGAAATAGTAAAGGCTGGTTACCAAGGGCAAAAAAATGTTACAGTGAACATAGCTAGAAGATTATCAAATTACCATGAATTATGAGCAAAGGCCAAAGCATTTGAAGAAGATAGAACATAATTTTTGGCATGATACGTTAAGGCTAAATAGATATTCCTACAATTTCCATGTCTATGGGATGTACCTACTCCATTGCACATGAAACACCACAAAATTTTGGCCTAGCACTTTTAGACAAGAATCAAGCTAAGTCATGCTACTGCCCAACATGAGTACAGCATGACCAAACTAAAGAGCATCCACAACAACATGAAATGACATATAATGAAGCAAGAAAGATCCCCCCAGGGTCCACTAGTAACTGCATCAACTTTCAACATCCAGAATCAAAATTTTCGGGCTGAAAATGCTTGGTTTTGGCTAAGTACACTTTGGTTACGTTTTCTTACACTGTCAGTGTAAGGCTCAGCGTCACCAACTTTTGAGCCCCAAAGTTGGGTCAAAATAGGCTAAAATCAAACACAGGGACCTCTCATGACCTTCACTAAGATCCCCAGTAGGTCTCAGCCTCCAAAAAATCAAGATTTGGGCCTCAAATATGCCACTTTGGCTTGGTGACGCTGGGGTTATTTTTCAGACAATGCTCAGCGTCACCAACCAAAATAGGGCCAAAACGACATCCAAATCAGCCCAAATTTGGAACACAGAACCCCCATGACCCATGGCATGCATATCCACTCCAAAAATGAGTCTCACAGGTCAAAAATGGGCTCAAAATGCACTATTTTTAGATCATACGCTGTTAGTGATGCTGACATTGACGCTGACGCCAAATGCTAACGCTGACACTAGAACAGGTTGCGCACACATCAGAGCTAGATCCATGCATGCTAGAGGCCTTGGTGGAATAAAAATAGTACAGTTCTATAGATCTGGAGGCCAAACATCCAGATCCATTCTTGTATTTTAACATTCTTTCTACATTTTTGCATTGTTTGGCGTATCAAGCTCTTACGCTGTGGATTACACCCATTAGCATAAGAGTTCTTGGTCACACTGCATGCTGTACATTGTAACATTTCATGCATCTGGTCAATGCACACACCTATCACCCGATCCGATGTTTTCTCACCCCGTAGCCACTGATCTTCTTCTGAATCCCAATCTCACGCCTAAAATCCTATAAATCCCCCATTTTTTCACGAGATCAAGGTTCAAAAAATCTGAATCTAACACACATAAGAATATGGGCATCCATCTCATATGCAGGGCTTCATATAGACTTGGATGTTGTACACCTACAACCCAAAACCTGCATCTTCCTAGCATCTACTCTCATCCATCGAGGCTAAACGTCCACCTTGGGACCACTCCGCAACTATGTTCTGACCAATGCACATTTTAATTGTTTATCAATACAAACAGTTTGCATTTTTGCTTAGATTTCTGCAATTTACATTATTTTTCCTGTTCACATTTTCCTATTTTCGTTATTTAAACAATTTACATTCTTTTTATTTTATTTACATTTGATTTTTGCATTCGTTTACGTATAACCCAATGCATCGCAACTGCGTACATTCGGGGAAGTCCTCGCTTGATCCGTGTGCGAACCATTCAAGGCACTCTTCCTTTATTGATTTTCAGCTTGCCCTTGGACAAAGGCAGGGTCTTACTATTTCATCTGTAGATCTCTCAATGTCCATTCATTTCAGCCTCTCACCGAAGATTTTGAACGGTACAGTAAAATTGCGCTAGAATGAGGGCCTTTTTTCTGTTAGATCCACCTCTTAGCATCCCAGATCCAGCATTTACACATTACTTTCATGTTCCTACTTGAATCACAACATCCAGATCTAACTTTTCTTCTCAAAAACTATGTCCAACACTTAGTTTTCTTACCCCAGACATTTGGTCACACTGATGTTTGGTCAAGCTGACGTTTGATCACGCTGACGTTTGGTCACGCTGATGTTTGGTCACGCTGACGTTTGGTCAAGTTGACGTTTGGTCAAGCTGATGTTTGGTCAAGCTAACGTTTGGTCACACTAACGTTTGGTCACGCTAACGTTTGGACACGCTGATGTTTGGTCACCCTGACGTTTGGGCAAGCTAACGTTTGGTCACGCTGAAGTTTGGTCACCCTGACGTTTGGTCATGCTGACGTTTGGTCACACTAACGTTTGGTCATGCTGATGTTTCATCAACACTTAGCCACATTTTTTCTCTCCAACACTTAGCCATTTAAGATGTTTGGGATGACCATGATTAGCCCAATTAAAAGCGATTTCCTCACCCATCCACCAAGAGATTCACTTACCCTATGAAGGTGGTGAAATCATTATACATGGTGATGTGGCTACACCCAACACCTCTACACACGTAGGCACAAACCAAGGCTCAGACATCGAATTTGATGAGCCTAAACAAGATGATGCTACTCCTGAGCTTAAATAGGATGTCGCACCCATTGACAACCAAAATGATAACCAATCTCCAAACTTTGATCCCCCAGAAAATATGGAAGCATTACAAAACGTGGAAACATCGAAGCTTGCTGACATAGGGGTCATTCCCCCAGACGTCTCATGGTCAGAATTACCATTTAACATAATTAGCGAAGGAGACGCTGAATATACGATTACACTGACATGCCAAACATGCCAAGTCAATCTTCGCAAATTAAAGAAGCTACTCAACTGTTAAACTACTACTCATGCGAAATGACGTTACACTACTATTCTTCCAAAATGATGTTAAACTACTATTCGTCCAAAATGACGTTAAACTACTACTACTGTCCGAAAAGACGTCAAAATACCACATGTCCACAATGAAATAAAACTATCGATGGTCAGAAATGGCCAGTTCATTTTAAAACCCCCTAAAATAGTTTAAATCTCTATCATTTTCTTCTAGCCCGAAATGGCCTTAAACTAGAACGCCATTGCTAAAGTCTGTCATAACTTTAAACTGACACGCATGGCCTGAAATGGCCTTAAACTAGAACAAGTCACATTTCCATTTCTTCAAGATTACATTATTTGTTTACATGCATAGTTGCATCCTTGCTTTACAAATTACTATTCCCCTTACATTTCTTCCACACTGTTATCATTTCAATTACATTCACATTTATATTTACAAACAATTCAAACAACAAAATATATATATATATATAATAAAAATAGCAAAAAAAATATCCTTTATGTTTACACTTCTGTTTGTCAAAAGTTTGGACAAAACTTAAAAAAAACTTGAATAACATAAATGTATAAATTGATAATATCAAATGATAACATTGTATCATACATTTGTCCAAAAACTTTCACACTATATATATATAGCTAAGCTAACAACAATGAAAAGTTGAATTAAACATCAACGCTAGGAGGACCTTGGTCTCCAAACTCCTCCGCACCATCGAGTCCCGCTCCACTGGGGCTAGCCTCTTCATCAACACGTTCCTGCACCAAAACAAAATCCTAGGTAAGTAAGTTAAAATTTGTAAAACACACAAATGAAAGTAACCATCAACAAAAGATAAATATACAAGAGTGAACTAGTAAGAGAAATAATAATAAAATGAATAACTACAAAAGTTGTATGTCCCATGGGACAAGAACTCCAATATTCATTCATTGCATTTAATCCTTAATGGGGAACATGGAAATTCGTTAGGTAATACCAACATGAGAATGATAACATTTGCAAAAAATTATGATTAATAGTTTATGTTACAACCATAGGTAAAATAGCAGTTAGTCCACATTATCTTAGACACTAGAAAAATTATTCACGTTGCGAGTATGAAGGAAAACACTCATGTTGAGTATCAACAATAATACCACCACTCACGCTTACGTTTTACGCCAAAAGACACTGCCATAGCATCAAAACATGTGATTTTTGACATCAATATTTTATCGTATGACTAGATAAAATATATATTTTACACATAGACAAATCAGCATAATAAATCACCAATTTAATAAAGCACAGTGTCAATTTCCTTTTATATGAAACTAATATATTGGCTAAACTAATATATTGGCTATATAAGGTGATTTATCCCGATAATATAACATCATATAAAAGGTTGTGTTAAATTATTTTAATGGACTGAAATTATTCACCAAATTCACCTCACCTACAATGATCGAAAACCTTTTCAAACGCTGAAAAAATTAGCATGACAAGTACATCTTGAGCCTGGCCCAAGTAAAGTAAGCCCCATTTCACGTCTCCCTTAGGAGGATTCCCCGCCTTGTACTAGAAGTTTCGTTCTGGTGTTGTTTTGCATTCTGGTGTTATTTTATAATGCGTGCAACTTGGTTCCTTTATCGCTTAGTATTTGAAATAGGCAAGGTGGGCACATTTTAGTTACTGTACTTCTCGACTAATTTTTCACGATGAGTGGGAAAATTAAAACAGAGCGCCTTGAGCTTGCATATGGCCATTAGCTATGTGCTGGTGGAATTTGTTATTTTATAACCAAACAGACTTTTAAAATAGTTGAACAAGCATTCATCCATCATCATACCCATGACCCACGATGTTGACCCTGTTTTGTCTTTTCTATTTTCAGCAGAAATATAAAAGCAAAAGAGCAAAAACTAGCAATGAAAAATAAACATGCGTGAATGTGCGAGTGATCGTGAAACCTTTGGCGCTCCCAAAGGCAAGCCGATCCATAAAAAAGCAATACTTACCTAGGATTTTGTTTTGGTGCAGGGACGTGTTGATGAAGAGGCTGACCCTAGTGGAGCAGGACTCGATGATGCATAGGAGTTTGGGGACCAAGGTCCTCCTAGCACTGATGTTTAATTCAACTTGTCATTGTTGTTAGCTTAGTTATATATATATTGTGTGAAATTTTTTGGACAAATGTATGATACAATGTTATCATTTGATATTATCATTAGATATATTCTCGGTCTATCGCAGGAAACCTATATTAATAAAGTTCTAGAAAGGTTTCGGATGAAAGATTGTTCACCAAGTATTGCACCCATTGTAAAGGGTGACAGGTTCAATTTGAACCAGTGCCCTATGAATGATTTAGAGAAAAGTCACATGAGCAACATTCCATATGCTTCAGCTGTTGGAAGCCTTATGTATGCTCAGGTCTGCACATGACCTGACATTGCATTTGCTGTGGGGATGTTGGGCCGATATCAGAGTAATCTAGGTATCGACCACTGGAAGGCTGCAAAGAAAGTCATGAGGTACCTTCAAGGTACAAAGGATTACATGCTTATGTATCGACGAACTGACCATTTGGAGGTGATTGGCTACTCCGATTCAGACTTTGCTGGCTGCGTTGATTCCAGGAAATCAACATCAGGTTATGTTTTTATGCTAGCTGGAGGAGCCATCTCCTGGAGGAGTGGAAAGCAAACCTTGGTTGCTACTTCCACAATGGAGGCAGAGTTCGTTTCTTGTTTTGAGGCTACTTCACATGGTGTATGGTTAAAGAGTTTCATATCAGGGCTTAGAATTCTGGATTCAATATCTAGGCCATTACAGATATTTTGTGACAATTCAGCTGCTGTCTTTATGGCTAAGAATAATAAGAGTGGCAGTCGAAATAAACACGTCGACATAAAGTACTTAGCCATAAGGGATCGCATTAAAGAAAATAAAGTGATCATAGATCATATCAGCACAGAATTAATGCTAGCTAATCCTTTGACCAAAGGAATGCCACCACGGTCATTCAAGGATCATGTCACTCGGATGGGACTTGGTTCCATGATGTAATATGTTGTACAACATTACAGTGTTAATGAAACTCTATTCAGTTGTGCGTTTTCTCATACAGTTACACATAAATTCATTAGAGAACACACACATAAGGTCGGACCGCGAATAAACATTGGGTTTATTCATACAGTTAAAGTTACCATATAAAGGAATTGACTTTGAGAAATAATACATTGTAATACATGGAAGATACTACTCGCATTAAGAGGAACTATCGCCATGATTCATGTATTTGTTTCTTGAAAGTTGGATATTAGAATAAATATGGAGACCAAGTGGGAGATTGTAACAATGTGATAGCTTTGGATAGCAACATGACAGTTTTCGTTGCTATCCATTGATAGCTTACGTTGCTATCCTTGGCAAGCAACGTGTGGAAATGATTGTCATCGATTGCAAGATATGGTGACAACTCGTTGCAATCCATCCATTGAAATCTATTCATTGTTATCTTGTAATGGTCTCATATTTTTCTAATAAATGGTAACTGATTCTGAGGCCTTTTGGGTTCTTGATGGGAGAACAAGGCACGGGGAATCAATGGCAGTGTAGCAGTTCAGGTCCCTTTCACAGTCGCTTACAATCTCCATACACCATCACCGCAGAGCGCACGTGTGAAAGAAGATCCAAAACATTCAGGCATCAATGGCATCAATGGCTCGAGGTCAGTTCGATCTATTTTTCAAAATTGATTTGTGCATTTTTGTTTCATGCACATTTGTAGATTAAGAGATCTGTTTTTACATGCTTCCGCTTGTGCAATCCGGTTTTTGATGCACGTAAGATTTCCTACACAGAAGTCTAATAAAATGCCACAAAGTTTCTTGAAATCTAAATAAAATTTAAATATCTAAAGCAAATATATATATATTTTAATTATTTAATTCTTTAGTGTCCAAAGATATTGTAATTTGTTTAGAAAAATTCAAAAAAGTGTATTTTAAAAAAGCATCTTCGAAGGCTAAGTCTTGGTTACCCTCTGATGTTCTGTGGTTTGCCAGGCCCCGATATTGGATCCTCAATATCAGGTATGCAATATCGTAGCCTGGATAACGATATTGGATACATGATATCGTGATTCCAGTGTAAGCCTATAAATACACATTTGGGCACACAGGAAGGGGGTCGATAAGTGTAAGTGTATAGTCTTTTTGTCAATTTTCAATTCATTTTAGTTCTTTCCGCAGTGCATGCCCGCAGTGTGATAATTGTAATCGTATGGAACCTTTATTCTTTGAGTGTGACGTACTTGGACATGCACATGATCGGCAATAAAGATCGAGATTACTCCATCATTGTAGCATTCACTTAGTTTCTAATTCTTTAATTGTTATTGTTACTTATTGTTTTCTTAGTTAATATATCTTTACCGTCATTTACTATTCTTGTTGTTAAATGCGGAATCAGTACAACTTAATCATGAACATTGAAGTGTAACTACTTGGTAACCCAGTAGCGTATTTAAGAGTTCTTAAGTAATGTGCGCTCGGTGATCCTAGAAGTAGTACATGAGATCCAAGATGCGTACGAATGATTGAGGATGGATGCTCATTGCACTTAGGCTAGTTTAGATTTTGCTTCTCATCGCCTGTTAGCTTACAACAAGTTTATTTTCCATTGCCTCTAGGAGTAGCACTAGTTTAGGATCACATCATTCACCTCACTTTGGACTAAACCATACGCGACCAAGTAAATACTAGTCCAAATGGGAAGACAACGAACTGCAATCAACATGTGACTATTTAGATAGATATCACAACCAGTCCATTTGTGGAGTTCGACCGGATCATGCGTAAACGCTCGTATTTGTATGGTTGAGTGTAGGGATACCTCACCACTCATCACCCTCACTACCAAAGGCACTCACCAATAGCTTTTAGAATAATCTTACTACTATGGTTGGATTAGCCTCGTGACCCCAAACAAGTCACTCATGTCTGAGCCTTGGCAATAGTAACATCCTCAATGGTCATGGCACACTTATCATTCTAAGGATAGGCCCTGACTATGCCTCATCGCACACCGATAGACTCAATTGCTTAGTGCCATGGTCTTGGTTAAATCCATAACCTTACATAAACTTACGAATCAAAATCCAACAACAATAATAATGGCAACTTCCACTACCAATTGAGCAAAATTAATCACACAAATATTATTATTTTATTCTAAACATCCAAACGGTGTCCAAAATGGCCAAAAAAACTATAAAAAGCTCAAATTCCACAAAATTCTTGCAAAATCATGTTTATGTCGTGTGTAGATCCCAAATATTCATAAACTATGAACAATAATAGTAATGTAATCCTATGTTTTAATCAAGAATATTAGGGCAAGCCAAAGAATCAAACATAAAAGAAAAAAAAATATCTGTACATCAAACATCTCCAAAGATTCATGCAAGCAAAAGAATCAAATTCATAAAACTACCAATGTGTGCCACGTTGTACCTATCTTTAAATATATTTTTCTGATATTTAAGAGCACCAACACAATGTCTAATGAACAATATTTATGTTGGTTTTTGCATTTTCAAGTTCTTTGGGGTACAAATCATAACTAGTTTTCAAATCTGCACTATATGAATGGTAGAAATAAGAATTAATTTTTTTAAAAACCATTGAATTCTGGACATTCATATCATAACATTGACTTTTCCAAAACTAAAGGTAGTTTCCAATTATACGAAAAATAGTTCTAATTAATTTTTGGCTTTTGATTATAGTATACTAGTCCTTTGTATGTTTCAATGCATCCTTGTCCAAGGTGAGAAGTGAACATGTTGCTTTTTGAAGATAATAAAAATTTAAAAAGCAATTTGAAAGTCAAGGGAGAGTGTCGTACATATAAAAAACCACAATCGAAGGTACACTTATCTTATTGTTTTCTAAAATTAACTACAACCAAAAAAAAAAAACCTTCCAAACTTTAGTTTGCCATTATATTTTTACAAAATTAAAAGTCTACGGGTTTGAAAACGATGGCAGCCCCTGCATCAATACCGTCACACCCCACACTATATATACCAAGGCAAAGATTATTCACACCACAAATTTCTTGTCAAGTTTTATATCATTGTTTTTCACTTCT
>MNCI01016618.1:328093-343248 GCA_015680685.1 Gnetum montanum | reverse complement strand
GTGATGTACATCCACTAGTCGTTGAAGTTCCACAAACTGCTAGTCAAGACATAGTAGATCCAGCTGAATAACAGATACCAGTTCCTATTGAATAGCTCGTTGATCATCTTGCCCCTTAGGAGCCTGATGAACCAACATTAATATGATCTACTAGAATAAAGCGATCAGCGATTCCTGGTGACTATATAGTGTATCTATAGGAATCTGAGTACAACATAGGAGTTGAAAATGATCCTGACATGTTTTCACAAGCCATGAGTTGTAAGGAATCCGACTTATGGTATGATGCCATGAAAGATGAGATGAACTCTATGTCCACTAATGGAGTCTTGGATCTTGTCAAGTTGCCCAATGGTGTTAAAGCCATAGGATCCAAATGGGTCTTCAAGACTAAAAGAGACTCCTTGGGCAACATTGAAAGATATAAGGCTAGACTTGTTGCCAAAGGGTTCACTCAATAGGAGGGAATAGATTACATGGAGACCTTTTCTCCTGTATCTAAGAAGGACTCCTTCATGTGATCATGGTATTGGTAGCTCACTTTGATTTTGAACTACATCAAATAGATGTGAAAACAACATTCCTTAATGGTGATCTAGAGGAAGAGGTTTATATGAAACAACCTGAAGGATTCGTCTCTAAGGATGGTGAGCAATTGGTATGCAAGCTTAAGAAGTCTATATATGGCTTGAAATAGGCCTCCCGTCAGTGGTATTTGAAATTCCATGATGTCATCACTTCATTTGGCTTTGAAGAAAACATCATGGATCAATGCATATACCAGAAGGTCAGTGGAAGTAAAATCTGTTTTCTTGTCCTCTATGTGGATGATATCCTTCTTGCGACCAATGATCATGGATTTCTATATGCGGTGAAACAATTTCTCTCTAAGAATTTTGACATGAAGGATATGGATGAGGCATCTTATGTCCTTGGCATTAAGATCCATGGGGATAGATCTGGATATATTCTGGGTCTATCACAGGAAACCTATATTAATAAAGTTCTAGAGAGGTTTCGGATGAAAGATTGTTCACCAAGTATTGCACCCATTGTAAAGGGTGACAGGTTCAATTTGAATCAGTGCCCTATGTATGATTTAGAGAAAAGTCACATGAGCAACATTCCATATGCTTCAGCTGTTGGAAGCCTTATGTATGCTCAGGTCTGCATACGACCTGACATTGCATTTGCTCTCAGGATGTTGGGCCGATATCAGAGTAATCTAGGTATCGACCACTGGAAGGCTACAAAGAAAGTCATGAGGTACCTTCAAGGTACAAAGGATTACATGCTTATGTATCGACTAACTGACCATTTGGAGGTGATTGGCTACTCCGATTCAGGCTTTGCTGGCTGCGTTGATTCCAGGAAATCAACATTAGGTTATGCTTTTATGCTAGCTGGAGGAGCCATCTCCTGGAGGAGTGGAAAGCAAACCTTGGTTGCTACTTCCACAATGGAGGCAGAGTTCGTTTCTTGTTTTGAGGCTACTTCACATGGTGTATGGTTAAAGAGTTTCATATCAGGGCTTAGAATTCTGGATTCAATATCTAGGCCATTACAGATATTTTGTGACAATTCAGCTGCTGTCTTTATGGCTAAGAATAATAAGAGTGGCAGTCGAAATAAACACGTCGACATAAAGTACTTAGCCATAAGGGATCGCATTAAAGAAAATAAAGTGGTCATAGATCATATCAGCACTGAATTAATGCTAGCTGATCCTTTGACCAAAGGAATGCCACCACGGTCATTCAAGGATCATGTCACTCGGATGGGACTTGGTTCCATGATGTAATATGTTGTACAACATTACAGTGTTAATGAAACTCTATTCAGTTGTGCGTTTTCTCATACAGTTGCGCATAAAGTCATTAGAGAACACACACATAAGGTCGGACCGCGAATAAACATTGGGTTTGTTCATACAGTTAAAGTTACCATATAAAGGAATTAACTTTGAGAAATAATACATTGTAATACATGGAAGATACTACTCGCATTAAGAGGAACTATCGCCATGATTCATGTATTTGTTTCTTGAAAGTTGGATATTAGAATAAATATGGAGACCAAGTGGGAGATTGTAACAATGTGATAGCTTTGGACAGCAACATGACAGTTTTCGTTGCTATCCATTGACAGCTTACGTTGCTATCCTTGGCAAGCAACGTGTGGAAACGATTGTCATCGATTGCAACATATGGTGACAACTCGTTGCAATCCATCCGTTGAAATCTATTCATTGTTATCTTGTAATGGTCTCATATTTTTCTAATAAATGGTAACTGATTCTGAGGCCTTTTGGGTTCTTGATGGGAGAACAAGGCACAGGGAATCAATGGCAGTGTAGCAGTTCAGGTCCCTTTCACAGTCGCTTACAGTCTGCATACACCATCACCGTAGAGCGCACGTGTGAAAGAAGTTCCGGAACATTCAGGCATCAATGGCATCAATAGCTCGAGGTCAGTTCGATCTATTTTTCAAAATTGATTTGTGCATTTTTGTTTCATGCACATTTGTAGATTAAGAGATCTGTTTTTACATGCTTCCGCTTGTGCAATCCGGTTTTTGATGCACGTAAGATTTCCTACACAGAAGTCTAATAAAATGGGCTTAGTAAAGGTTTCCAATAAAATATGCAAAAATGTTGCAAGGTCCAAAAATGCCACAAAGTTTCTTGAAATCTAAATAAAATTCAAATATCTAAAGCAAATATATATATTTTTTAATTATTTAATTCTTTAGTGTCCAAAGATATTGTAATTTGTTTAGAAAAATTCAAAAAAGTGTATTTTAAAAAAGCATCTCTGAAGGCTAATTCTTGGTTACCCTCTGATGTTCTGTGGTTTTNCTCTGAAGGCTAATTCTTGGTTACCCTCTGATGTTCTGTGGTTTTCTAGGCCCCGATATTGGATCCTCAATATCAGGTATGCGATATCGTAGCCTGGATAACGATATTGGATACACGATATCGTGATTCCAGTGTAAGCCTATAAATACACATTTGGGCACACAGGAAGGGGGTTGATAAGTGTAAGTGTAGAGTCTTTTTGTCAATTTTCAATTCATTTCAGTTATTTCCACAGTGCATGCCCGCAGTGTGATAATTGTAATCGTACGGAACCTTTATTCTTCGAGTGTGACGTACTTGGACATGCACATGATCGGCAATAAAGATCGAGATTACTCCATCATTGTAGCATTCACTTAGTTTCTAATTGTTTAATTGTTATTGTTACTTATTGTTTTCTTAGTTAATATTTATTTACCGTCATTTACTATTCTTGTTGTTAAATGCGAAATGAGTACGACTTAATCACGAACATTGAAGTGTAACTACTTGGTAACCCAGTAGCGTATTTAAGAGTGCTTAAGTAATGTGCGCTCGGTGATCCCAGAAGTAGTACATGAGATCCAAGATTCGTACGAATGATTGAGGACGGATGCTCATTGCACTTAGGCTCGTTTAGATTTTGCTTCTCATTGCCTGTTAGCTTACAACAAGTTTATTTTCCATTGCCTCTAGGAGTAGCACTAGTTTAGGATCACATCATTCGCCTCACTTTGGACTAAACCATACGTGACCAAGTAAATACTAGTCCAGATGGGAAGACAACGAACTGCGATCAACATGTGACTATTTAGATAGATATCACAACCAGTCCATTTGTGGAGTTCGACCGGATCGTGCGTAAACGCTCGTATTTGTATGGTTGAGTGTAGGGGTACCTCACCACTCATCACCCTCACTACCAAAGGCACTCACCAATAGCTTTTAGAATAATCTTACTACTATGGTTGGATTAGCCTCGTGACCCCAAACAAGTCACTCATGTCTGAGCCTTGGCAATAGTAACATCCTCAATGGTCATGGCACACTTATCATTCTAAGGATAGGCCCTGACTATGCCTCATCGCACACCGATAGACTCAATTGCTTAGTGCCATGGTCTTGGCTAAATCCATAACCTTACATAAACTTACGAATCAAAATCCAACAACAATAATAATGGCAACTTCCACTACCAATTGAGCAAAATTAGTCACACAAATATTATTATTTTATTCTAAACATCCAAACGGTGTCCAAAATGGCCAAAAAAACTATAAAAAGCTCAAATTCCACAAAATTCTTGCAAAATCATGTTTATGTCATGTGTAGATCCCAAATATTCATAAAATATCCGAGGGCAAGTTGGGCATAATTTTTGCAACTTCCAAAATTCACCAAAAGATGGAAAATTGTACAAATAAGACTAAAATATTATATTATAAAAAAGCCCAAAATTATAAAAATCTAGCAAAACTTCAGCATATTAATTAAAATCATAGAAGAATAACAAAAGAATAGGAAACAAAGAAGAGAGAGAAAATCCACAACAATATAGGATAGCCATGTGAAAGAAAAGTAAAATAAATGTCCTTGCTTGTATTAGTAGGGCTTTCAGAATTTTCTTTATGCCTTCCTTTCGTGGCCAGTGCTCTCAATTGGTTTTTGTTTTATTTAGCTTACTAAAAACCCTTTTCCAAACTGCAGTGGGGCCACTACCTATTTATGAGAAGAGAAACAAAATAAACTAGCCCAATTTGCAAAACGCGAAAGAACACAATTTTGCAAAACAACAAGCCACTGAAAAAGGCGACGGTGGAAAAGGCGAAGAGGCACGGCGCTAAGACAAAGTATTAAGCATAATATTATATATTATGCATATATGTTATGCGTAACATAATATGCATGTTATGGAATGTGCCTTTTTCTTTTTACAAGGGCGTTGACATTTTATTTTGAGATTTTATTTTTAATTTTTTATTATTTCATTAAGTTTATTTATAATTTTTCTCCTTTACTTATGTAGGAAACTAACAACAATAATAGTAATGTAATCCTATGTTTTAATCATGAATATTAGGGCAAGCCAAAGAAGGTGATGAGAATGACTGGAGCGACGGGAGCGACTGGAGTGACGGGAGCGACAGGAGCAGCTGCCGCGTCTGGAATGGGAGTGGCAGCAGCCAGAACGATGACAGGTGTGGAGACTACAAGAGCGGTGACAGCTGGTGCAGAGACTACAGGAGAGGAAACAGCAGGAGAGGAGGCCCCAGGACAGAAGTGGCAGTTGGATGAACTACGCTCCAGAGTCGGAGCAAAACTAAGATTCAAAGTTGGAGGCTTAGAACCAAACACGCTCGCCAGATTGGACCGCAGCCTGATAGGAAAATTTGTGTCTGAAGGGGCTCGACCCAGCATTGACCTGATCCAGCGCTGGGCCCAGAATGCTTGGGGGTTTGACACGGTGACGGTTTCCTGCCTGGCAGATGACCGTCTCCTGTTCGGTTTCGCCTCCTTCGAGGAGCACGAACAGGTCCTGGTGGGAGGCCCTTGGTTCTATGGTGCGCGCGGGCTGGCCCTGGTGCCCTAGCGCCCTGGCGCCCTGGGGCACACTGGGATCTAGCGCTATTCGCATGCGCACCGGTCTGGGTACGGTTGTATGACCTTCCCCTTGAATACTGGTCGCTGACGGTTCTGCGGACATTGGCGGATCTGTTTGGAGATTTCATCAAGTTTGACCCCTCCACTGCCGGTATGGATCATCTGGGGTTCGCAAGGTTCTGCGTCTGGCGGCCTCTTCTCACACAAGAACTAGTCAAGGTGCTAGTTCTCATCACGGACCTTGGGGAGGAGAGGGTGCGGGTTCTATTCGAGAACCAGCCGATGGCTCAGGACCAACATTGGCCGGGGAGTGACCAGGGCCGCCCAGCGGGGTACCTGGCCACACCAGATGAGGGATGGTATGTCGTCAGAAGGAAGATTTGGGTTGTCAATCAAAAATTGTCGGCCCCCAAAGAGGGGGCTCAATGTTCGGGTAAGGGCGCTGCCTCGAAGGGAGTGACCTCCAAGGCTATGCCCAATGGGGAATCACTCTCCAGGGCACAAGAGAAACTGCTACCGCAGGGGGCTCAACAGGAGGGGCTGTCAGGGACGGGTCAGCGGACCGAGTCTAGCATGGCGCGGTCATACCTTCACATGCTGGTGGGGGACGAGGGTCGGCACTCTGATGACAACCAGCTGACGCCCTCTCAGGAAGAGAGAGCGGTGCGACAGGACTCTCACAGAATGCCCAGGTCGGGTGGGGAGGGCCCTTCCCACAGTGGTCTGTCCCCGCCACCAGTCACAGACTGGATTAACACCAGTCGGGGGTCGGTGTAGCTCAGCTCCCCTCCAGATCAGAAACAGAGCCCACAGAAAAAAGGAATGACGGTATCTCTTCACGCGGCGAAGGTTGGATGACCGGACAGCCACTCCCACCGGCAGAAGGCCACGTAGCTCTTCGTGGATTTGGGAGTGCAGCCCACGCTCCCGGAGGTGTACCATCATTCCCTATCTCCATGAAGGTCCTTTCCTAGAATTGTAGGGGCCAAGGTACCCCTTACAAGCGACATACCCTACATTGTTTGGTGCGCGACGAAAAGTGTAACATTGTATGCCTACAAGAAACCAAATTATAGCAGACGGAGACTCAGACTCTCCAGTGGCCGGGGTGGCATAGCCACCAAGCGCCCAGCAGAGGGCGTGCGGGCGGCCTCGTGATCCTCACCAAGACAAACTCGTACGTCCTGGATACGTCCGACTGGTGCATTACAGTGCACCTGCCGGGGCCAGACGTGTGGGTTACCAATGTGTACGGTGCCCAACGATGGCAGGCGCAGGTTCAGGAGCTCTCCCGAGTCACGGCGCTGGTTCCCAAGAAGGCCTGCTGCTTATTAATTGGCAATTTTAACCAGCGGCTCTTCTCCTGGGAAAAGACCGATGACTCTTAGGCTGAGCCCCCTGGGGCAACGGAAATTCTTGCCCTGTTACAGCAGTTTGATCTGACGGACTTGGAAATTACTGGCTGCAATTTCACCATGAGCAACCGCAGACAGGGCACCGCGAGGGTCCTGTCCCGAATTGACCGTGTGTGGGCCAGTGAGAAGCTGCTGACTGATTGGGACCTCCAAGATTATGGAGGTGCACGCATGGCCTCTGATCACAGGCCCATTTTCTGCAACCTGGAGCGTGGGGAGTTCCAACGTCCGCGCATCTTCCGTTTCGAGCGCACCTGGATCCGCAGACCATGGCTTGGAAAAATGGTGCAGGACATCTGGCGAAACTACAACGCCTCGAGGGACCCACGTGAATTTCTCAAGAACAGTTTGAGAACGCTGAAACAGCAAATTAAAAATTCAGCCCAACAGAGAAATATCGGTTCAAAACCTACAGAAGTCAGTTGCAGGCCAAATTGCAGGCGATCTAATCACAGCAAGAGCAGCACGTGAGCACGGCCGACCACGCCGGGAAGGAGCTCGCCCTTCAGGTGAAGCTTCAAATCCTTCACCACGATGAGGAGGAGTACTAGCGCCAACGGGCCCGTGTGCAGTGGTTGCGGGAGGGCGATCGGCACACCAAATTTTTTTTCTCGGCTGCGAAGGCCCTCCACAGCGCCCGGAATGGGCCACTACAATGCCTCCTGCAGGATGAGGCTCCTCCGCGTGCCGACAGCCTCCTGCGTTACTGGCAGCAGGTCTGGGACTAGCAGCCAACGGTCCCCATTTCGGTGCCCATGGATAAAATTTTAAATCGGACAGATAATTTCAGACTCCTACAGCCTTTCATGCATTAGGAGCTGCACGCGGCGCTGCAGAAAATGCCAGTGAACAAGGCACGAGGGCCAGATGGCTGGCCCATTGAATTCTTTTCGAACTTCGAAGATGTTCTGGGGAAAAACCTGCTGGACACGTTTAACCACATGCTGGCTTGGCGGCAGGTCAGAAAAGAAATTAACTATTCATGCGTGGTTTTAATCCCGAAAATAGAGAATCCCACTTCCCTAGGCCATTTCCGTCCCATCGGTGTCTACATCTCTCTGCTGTGACTTTTTTCGCGCCTACTAGTGGACAGACTGCGGCCGCTCATGACACGTCTCGTAGGTAAGCACCAAGAAGCTTTTCTGAAGGGCTGTTACCTTCAGGACCAGGTCCTGCTGCTTCAGGAGATCCAGCACTCCCTTAGGAAGGCTAAACTTCCTGGCCTCTACATCAAGCTAGACATTTCCAAGGCCTACGACTCCGTCAGCTAGGCCGCCTTGAAATCAGTTTTACTTGCTAAAGGGTTTGACCCCGCCTTTGTTGAACTCTTCCTACAGATCCAGCAGGGAGGAAGGTACTCGTTAGATATTGATAGGCATTTGTGGGGCTTTCAGGGAACAGGCCGTGGGCTTTGCCAAGGAGACCCGCTATCCCCACTCCTTTTCCTGATGATGATGGACCTCTTGTACACCTACTGCACAAACGAAGGGGTCCAGGGGTTAAATGTGCACGGCATCCATTGTCTCATTGCACATTTTGTGGATGACACCATGATATACACCAGGGCCATGGTCCCACAGGCCAGGGCGATTCTGAGGGCCCTGGATCGGCTGCACAAGGAAGTGGGCCTGGTACTCAATCCCGGGAAATCGGCTTTATTCTTCACCCACGTGCACCCCTTGGTACGCAGTAAAATTATCCAAATCCTGGGGATTCTCCCAGAGGAGGCGGATGACAAGTATCTGGGCATCCCCATGCATAATTAGCATAGGCAACGAACCTGGCAGGCGCTCATTGTTAAAATTCAGAAACGTGCGGCCCACTGGACAAATAAATTCCTGTCTCCCAAGGGGAAGATGGTGCTAGCATCTGCGGTGCTGGGGGCCATGGCGAGGTTTGTTGCCTTGATGGCCTCCCCACCCCTCGGAGCCATCACCAAGATCGACCAGATTATCTGCGATTTTGTCTGGTCTGGCAGGAAGGGGGTAAGAAGTTGCACCTCTTGGCTTGGTCCAAAATCACGTGGCCCCGGTATGCCAGAGGCGTTGGCCTCCTCCCCTTCATGCTGGAGGCTGTCCTGGGGCATCATAGACTCCTGCAGTGCCTGGTCACGGACAACGATGATCCCTCCCTCTGGGTCCAAATCCTGAGAAAGAAGTACAGCCCCTGGACGGCGGCCAACTCTGACTCCGACATTTGGAGGTAGCTCTGCGTGTAGGTGGGGTCGATGGACAGCGCAAAAGGAATCCACCTGCACCCACATAAGCTCCTGCAGAAACTGTTCCCAGCTGATCTGCGCTGGATGCGGCTGTGGAAGCGTATCCTCCCAGAGAAGATCAAAACCTTCGGGTGGCTGATCCTCCACCAGGCCCTCCCAGTTCGCGAGGTTCTAAAGTCCAGGGGCATGGGCATAAACACTGTAGCACTTCGTCCAGGACTGTCAGGTGACCGCGCAGCTCTGGGAAATGGCCGGGCTCCGCACCCCGGAGTTCTCGAGCAACTCGGCAATGCTCGTCGCGCTCTGGGTCCTGTGGCAGGCCAAGAATGACTGCATTTTCAACGGTGCAGCACTCCCCCCTATGAGCATCCTTTGCATGAAGATCGCTAAGCTTTGGGATGAAATTACCTCTGCGATGGCTCCTCACATAGCACTCGAACCTCCCAAGCAGCAGGCGAGAACGCGGCGAGACTTCAGGAGGGTCGCTTTGCAAGGACAGACCACCCCCCCTGTCATTGCCCAGGGGCGGATCGAGAGTCGAATCCAGTTCCCAGCGGAGGAGAGGCATGAGCTTACTACTGAAACCAATGACATACTGGGGGAACGAACAATGAAGCCACCACTACAGGCCTTGAAGGTGAGCACCCCAAACTGCAGGACCAGCATCACCCAAATCATCGAAGAATTCAGACGCCGCAGGGAGGATGGGCCGAGATAGCCCAGCAAAAATTAGGTCCACGTTCCCGTCCCACGGTTGGTTGCGCCGCTGGTTGACGGGGTGTCAGGGGGGGGTTTTACAGTCTGAGCCTTCTGGGTGGGAAGTCTTTCGTAGGTGAGCTGGCAATGACGAGGATGCTATGGGCAGCCCCTGGGAAATTCTGTGGTGGAAGTGGGGTCAACGGCCCTGGCCCACGCTGTACTTTGTGTAGCTGTTTTTTTTTAAAATATATTTCGCTTGACCTTTTTCAAAAAAAAAAAGAATCAAACATTAAAAAAAAATATTTGTACATCAAACATCTCCAAAGATTCATGCAAGCAAAAGAATCAAATTCATAAAACTACCAATGTGTGCCACGTTCTACCTATCTTTAAATATATTTTTATGATATTTAAGAGCACCAACACAATGTCTAATGAACAATATTTATGATGGTTTTTGCATTTTCAAGTTCTTTGGGGTACAAATCATTGTATTCCCTTGCCCTCTTGTAGTTACATAACTAGTTTTCAAATCTGCACTATATGAATGGTAGAAATAAGAATTAATTTTTTTAAAAAGCATTGAATTCTGGACATTCATATCATAACATTGACTTTTCCAAAACTAAAGGTAGTTTCCAATTATACGAAAAATAGTTCTAATTAATTTTTGGCTTTTGATTATAGTATACTAGTCCTTTGTATGTTTCAATGCATCCTTGTCGAAGGTGAGAAGTGAACATGTTGCTTTTTGAAGATAATAAAAATTTAAAAAGCAATTTGAAAGTCAAGGGAGAGTTCCGTACATATAAAAAACCACAATCGCAGGTACACTTATCTTATTGTTTTCTAAAATTAACAACAACGAAAAAAAAACCTTCCAAACTTTAGTTTGCCATTATATTTTTACAAAATTAAAATTCTACGGGTTTGAAAACAATGGCAGCCCCTGCATCAATACCGTCACACCCCACACTATATATACCAAGGCAAAGATTATTCACACCACAAATTTCTTGTCAAGTTTTATATAATTGTTTTTCACTTCCCCTGTGCTAATTTTTAAACACGGTTGCTCAGCGATTCCATGGCTACTATGAGGTGCTCTGAACAAGCTAGAGATTCCAACAAGAGGCACACAAATTTCCTACCCGTATCCTATGATTCGAATCTTCTCCTGCTGGCAGAGGTTGCTCTGTAAGATTATAGAAAAAATGGTATGCAGATTGAGAATTATGGGTCTTTTAATCCTCAATCTGAATCCCCCTGAATCAATGTCTGAGTTCAGCCAAAAAGGCGTAATGGACCTCAGGCCACACAGATTGGGTAGTAATGAAAATCAGAGAAAGAGGGATTTTGAGCTTCATCCAATTTTTATTGTGTCAAAGTTATCCTGCCATGTCTTGTGTCATTTTGGTAAGAACACCACTACAACATAAAGTGTCATGTATATAGTTAAGTCAATCATGTAGGTGTACCTCCAAATTTTGTAAGGAACTCTATCCTCGTTTTGTTTTAACTTGAGGACAAGTTTTCAGCTAGTCATGGGAGTATGATAATGTCAAGTTTTTCGAGGACTATGATATTGTAGAACTAGCTATATTGTCGTATATGTGATATTGCATGATGCATGCCAGTCTATAAATATAGCAGTTAAGTTTAATTGCTTGGTAATCCATTAGTGCTATCAATTGGTTTTCCCAGTCGCGAAGTATTTAGTAATCCCAGTAGTAATTACTCGAAGCCCAGGGTATGTACAGAAGGTTAGGACGTGATACTTATCGCCTTAGGATAGAATAGATTTGTTTACTATTTTAGTTAGACTTATATTTAGAAACTCTTTCTACTTCATCATGTTCACTAGGAGTAACAATGGCCCTACAACATCAATCATCATATAGCTCACTGTGAGCTAAACTATACATGTAAACTCCACTAGCTCCATGTGGGAAGATAATGGTCATGGACTTAAACCAATTCATGGCATAATCACATCACCTTGTTCACGAATTACGATTTGGTCACGCGTGAAACACTTGTGACTTGTATGATTGGGTGTTGGATTGCTCCACCACTCATCAAATAATAATATATTTTATCTCTATATCTTGAATGAATGGGTTGCATTATTTATGTATTTGTGTATGCCCTACTCTAGGTGTGGAGATGAACACCACTATCCAACCCTACCCATATATATGCTTACTTCAGCTTAATATCATGAGCTATTAAATCCAAATGGGTTGAGTTGCACAACACCCGAAGGTTTTCAATAATGCAAGTGTCATTCATAAGTGTGTACCAACCTCACATATGATTCCCAATCACTTATCTTGGGGTATATCGAGGTGTAGCCTTGTTTATGTAGTTTAGAACCCAAAGATAATCCAACTCATGGCTAGATGGTGACTAGATTCTTCAAGTTAGATGGCCCTCAATGTAGAAATGCAATGCCACATTGCATGGGCAAAGTTGTTGAAACCTATACATTTTTTATTCCCAACCATTATTTAAAGCCTATTATAGATTAAATGATCTTATTTGGCAAAAACATAGAGGAGGATTAGCAGTATATCCAACCAAATCTATTAGTGCCACTTGTAAAATGACACTTAAAATAAGTAAGTCATATGTTTGATGTTTTGCAACTTCCTAAGTGATGGGAAGTGTTAGATATCACCCTTGGCTATGTTGGTCCCTAAGGTATTATAGTACTACTAAAGATAGACGACATGTAATTGATGCATCAATCTTTAAGATTATGAGAAGTGATAAGGTCTTATCTCATCAACAACTTGTTATGTCTAATGAGGGTAGGAGGGACGTAGATCTTGTAATCAACCCATCATGATATGAGTCATATCCTTATTAATTGCTAGTGTAAGTATAGCTCCATGTTTTACAAGGATTGGAGAAAAAAAATTACTAAATTTTAGAGGATAGTTATTAGGGGTCTTACAAATTGCTGTTAGAGAAAAGCCATAAATTGCCAAAGGCTCTAACCAAACAACACAAACTTATCCAAATGGGTATGCACCAACACATGGAATATTTTTGAGTAATACAAGAGTTCAAAAATGAATGGATGGATTTGAAATGAGTTTGGGATGTTACAAGACTAAGAAGAGCACTTAGAGATATATTAGAAGTCTAAGCTCAAAATATGACATTTTCCACAAAGTTTAGTAGGCAAGAAAGACATCCTTTGTTGTAGAAAGATGTCTTCTACCTATGAAACGATCCTTAGATCCCCTCTATATCCCTAGACTTTTGTAATATTCTATATCTTCCTTTTCTGACTATGATGTTAAGAGAGCATTAGACTCTTTTCCGTTAGTGGCTTCATAACATCCTTTCATGAAATGATCATTTTTATGTTCAACTTAATGTAACACCCCTATTAATTATTTATGAGATATTTTATAAATAACTAATAGAGATGTTACGAAACCCCAAGGACACAGATTTAACCTTGCTTTACTAACTCGAAAGGAAGCAGCAAAATAAACATAAATTATTAATTAAAAATAGTAATATAGTGGGGCAATATAGCACAGCAAAATTTCAGATTACTTGAATACATAATTAAATAAAATTTAAAAAGAGAAAAATAAATATTTGCATAGCCCCAAAAAGAATGTTGTCTAAAAATTCTACTAATTGCATCATAAAATAGTGTGTAGAACAAGGATCCCAAGGATACTTGTTTTATCTTAATCGAACATCTAGAAATAAAGTTATTCAAATTTTAAATTTACTAAATTATGTAATCAAATATTAATATATAATAAATAATATCAAATTTTTCTCAAACATATAACATGTGCCAAAATGAAAAATGTTCCTTGCAACCTTACAGTTCCAACGACACAAACAGAAAACTCATATCTACCATACTTTATTATTTATTTACAAAAATAGGTACGCATCTCAAACATCCAAGAAGTGTACAAGGTTTTTATTTTACAAAAATATAAAATATATAGAAATTATTTTTCAAGTTGAGAGGAACCATCTTATACAGAATTGATCCATCTTTTATCCTATGTTCCTCTTCTGATGTTTCCTTACCTACTCTAGGCTCTTTGCATTGAAATGCAAGAGGAGTCAAAACTCCTCAAATAAGAAAACTTATTTTGTTTCCATCTTCATGAGGCATAAAGTTTATGGGCTAGAATGTAACAATGTGATAGCTTTGGACAACAACATGACAGTTTTCATTGCTATCCAATGACAACTTATGTTGCTATCCTTGGCAAGCAACGTGTGGAAACGATTGTCATCGATTACAACATATGGTGACAACTCGTTGCAATCCATCTGTTGAAATCTATTCATTGTTATCTTGTAATGGTCTCATATTTTTCTAATAAATGGTAATTGATTCCGAGGCCTTTTGGGTTCTTGATGGGAGAACAAGGCATGGGGAATCAATGGCAGTGTAGCAGTTCAGGTCCCTTTCACAGTCGCTTACAATCTGCATACACCATCACCGTAGAGTGCCCGTGTGAAAGAAGATCCGGAACATTCAGGCATCAATGGCATCAATGGCTGGAGATCAGTTCGATCTATTTTTCAAAATTGGTTTGTGCATTTTTGTTTCATGCACATTTGTAGATTAAGAGATCTGTTTTTACATGCTTCCGCTTCTGCAATCCGGTTTTTGATGCACGTAAGATTTCCTACATTTGGTATCGGAGTGAGGTTGGATCTCTACCTTGATGCTTAGTTTTGGTTTTCTAGGTTTTGCTGCATTGTTTCTGTCTGCAAATTTCTGCGATTTTTGTCTATGCATTTCAGGGTTTCTACAAATTTTGTCCGCATATTTTTATGATGTTAGTAGATCTAGTGAGATCTGGAACCTCGATTTATGGTGCCCCTTTAGCCCAATTAGAATGAGTGCTTCAGCGTTTGGATCCTTGATTTCTCATGCTGGCCTTATGTTTTCTTCTGGCCATGGATCTGCTACCCTGAGAGTAAAGGATTGAATATTGTTGTTGCTATTTCTGTAAGCGACTGTCAAAATTTAACAGAACCTTTGTATTTCTGCTACGATTTTGCTTGCCATAATTTTGAACATACCGATAAGTGATGCCTTGGTATTTTGAAATATCCTTTGACATGAAAAAGGAATTTTACTGCAATTTTGGACATTTGAATTTAAATTGATGGCCTTTGAAATATTTAATTTTCTCACATGGGTGAGTAATTTTGGCATTTTGAATCGCAATTTTTAATACTACCATTTTTCGAAATAAGGATGCATTGATTTAAATGATTCATGTGAAAGAAAATATATATATAGATATATATTCCATTGTTGTTTTGAAACATGGCAATTATGGACTCATGTTTTGGTGTTTTTCAAGCAAGAAATGATTGTAGG
>MNCI01016618.1:314431-327349 GCA_015680685.1 Gnetum montanum | reverse complement strand
AGCCATCCAGATGATATTGGTCTTTATGATAAATGGGAGCGATCTAATCGTCTCTGCGTAATGTTCATAAAAACCAAGATCTCAGCTGGTATACGTGGATCATTAGAATAGTATAACAATGTGTGCACTTTGTTAAAAGCTATTGATGAACAATTTGAAACATCAGACAAAGCATTGGCCAGCACCTTGATAATGAAGTTCTCATCCATGAAGCTCACTAGAATTGGTGGTGTGCGTGAGCACATCATGCACATGAGGAACATAGCGGCTCAACTAAAAACACTTGAGGTTGAGATGTCTGAATCTTTCCTTGTGCACTACATCCTAAACACGCTCCCACCGCAGTATGGACCCTTTAAGATTTCTTACAACACACATAAGGACAAATGATCAATTAATGAATTGATGACCATGTGTGTACAAGAAGAGGGTAGACTTGCCATGGAAGCGAAGGATAGTGTGCACCTGGTCATGCAAGGAAAGAATACAAAGCAAGTCAACACTAAAGGGAATGGAAAAATCCCTCCACAAGCTGATATCAAGAAGGAATCTAGATGCTTTCTCTGTAAAAAGAAAGGGCACATAAAGAAAGATTGCCTTAAACATCTGAGATGGCTTGAAAAGAAAGGTACTCAATCCTCATTTGTTTGTTTTGAATCTAATATGGTTGATGTTAGTCATAACACATGGTGGATTGACTCCGGTTCTACAATCCATGTTACTAATTCCTTGCAGGGATTAGCAAACCTAAGGAAGCCAGTAGGAAGTGAGTCATGCATCTATTCGGGCAACAAGATGTGCTCACATGTGAAAGCGATTGGCACATGCAAATTAGTTTTAAGTAGTGGTTTTTTTTTGGATTTGGAAAGAACATTTTAGATTCCTTGTTTCTCAAGGAATTTAATTTCTGTATCAAGGCTTGTATCATTGGGATTTTCCTTTAACTTTTCAGATACTATGTTCAGTTTATCTTATAGATCTGAAATAGTTGGAAATGGTACATTAACAGATGGTCTTTTTCAACTTAATTTACAAAACGACACTTCTTACACTTCTATGCATGTTCATGCTGGCATTAAGCGATGTGTTATGAATGAGGAATCCTCTATGTTATGGCATCATAGATTAGGCCATATCTCCATTGTGAGAATCAAGTGCTTGGTAACTGATGGAGTACTTAGTACTCTTGATTTTACTGACTTTGACAATTCAAATGGTGACTTTGACATATACGCATTTGGGAATGCCGGTGTGAGGTAAGAGTCTATAATCCATAAGAGAAGAAGCTAGACCTTAGGACCATAAGTGGGTATTTCGTTGGATATGCCGAACAGTGTAAGGGATACAGATTTTATTATCCATCACATACTACTAGGTTTGTGGAATCAAGGAATGCTAAATTTCTTAAGAATGACTTGATTAGTGGGAGTCATCATTCCTGGAACGAAATTCCAGCAACTGATCATGCGGATGCTCAACCCTCTACTTCAAGTACTCGATTGATTGTTGTACACAACATGCCTACAGTACAAATAGGTGATGTACATCCACCAGTCATTGAAGTTCCACAAATTGCTGGTCAAGACATAGCAGATCCAGCTGAACAACAGATACCAGTTCCTATTGAACAGCCCATTGATCATCTTGCCCCTCAGGAGCCTGATGAACCAACATTAAGACGATCTACTAGAATAAAGTGATCAGCGATTCCTAGTGACTATATAGTGTATCTACAAGAATCTGACTACAACATAGGAGCTAAAAATGATCCTGACATGTTTTCACAAGCCATGAGTTGTAACGAATCTGACTTATGGTATGATGGCATGAAAGATGAGATGAACTCTATGTCCACTAATGGAGTCTGGGATCTTGTCAAGTTGCCCAATGGTGTTAAAGCCATAGGATCCAAATGGGTCTTTAAGACTAAAAGAGACTACTTGGGCAACATTGAAATATATAAGGCTAGAATTGTTGCCAAAGGGTTCACTCAGCAGGAGGGAATAGATTACATGAAGACCTTTTCTCCTGTATCTAAGAAGGACTCCCTTTATGTGATCATGGCATTGGTAGCTCACTTTGATTTTGAACTACATCAAATAGATGTGAAAACAACATTCCTTAATGATGGTGAGCAATTGGTATGCAAGCTTAAGAAGTCTATATATGACTTGAAACAGGCCTCCCGTCAGTGGTATTTGAAATTCCATGATGTCATCACTTCATTTGGCTTTGAAGAAAACATCATGGATGAATGCATATACCAAAAGGTCAGTGGGAGTAAAATCTGTTTTCTTGTCCTCTATGTGTATGATATCCTTCTTGCAACCAATGATCATGGATTTCTATATGTGGTGAAACAATTTCTCTCTAAGAATTTTGACATGCAGGATATGGGTGAGGCATCTTATGTCCTTGGCATTAAGATCCATAGGGATAGATCTAGATATATTTTAGGTCTATCGCAGGAAACCTATATTAATAAAGTTCTAGAGAGGTTTCGGATGAAAGATTTTTCACCAAGTATTGCACCCATTGTAAAGGGTGACAGGTTCAATTTGAACCAGTGCCCTATGAATGATTTAGAGAAAAGTCACATGAGCAACATTCCATATGCTTCAGCTGTTGGAAGCCTTATGTATGCTCAGGTCTGCATACGACTTGACATTGCATTTACTGTGGGGATGTTAGGCCGATATCGGAGTAATCTAGGTATCGACCATTGGAAGGCTACAAAGAAAGTCATGAGGTACCTTCAAGGTACAAAGGATTACATGCTTATGTATCGACTAACTGACCATTTGGAGGTGACTGGCTACTCCGATTCAGACTTTGCTGGCTGCGTTGATTCCAGGAAATGAACATCAGGTTATGCTTTTATGCTAATCGGAGGAGCCATCTCCTGGAGGAGTGGAAAGCAAACCTTGGTTGCTACTTCCACAATGGAGGCAGAGTTCGTTTCTTGTTTTGAGGCTACTTCACATGGTTTATGGTTAAAGAGTTTCATATCAGGTCTTAGAATTCTGGATTCAATATCTAGGCCATTACAGATATTTTGTGACAATTCAGCTGTTATCTTTATGGCTAAGAATAATAAGAGTGGCAGTCGAAATAAACACGTCGACATAAAGTACTTAGCCATAAGGGATTGCATTAAAGAAAATAAAGTGGTCATAGATCATATCAACACTGAACTAATGCTAGCTGATCCTTTAACCAAAGGAATGCCACCACGGTCATTCAAGGATCATGTCACTTGGATGGGACTTGGTTCCATGATGTAATATGTTGTACAACATTACAGTGTTAATGAAACTCTATTCAGTTGTGCGTTTTCTCATACAGTTGCGCATAAAGTCATTAGAGAACACACACATAAGGTCGGACCGCGAATAAACATTGGGTTTGTTCATACAGTTAAAGTTACCATATAAAGGAATTAACTTTGAGAAATAATACATTGTAATACATGGAAGATACTACTCGCATTAAGAGGAACTATCGCCATGATTCATGTATTTGTTTCTTGAAAGTTGGATATTAGAATAAATATGGAGACCAAGTGGGAGATTGTAACAATGTGATAGCTTTGGACAGCAACATGACAGTTTTCGTTGCTATCCATTGACAGCTTACGTTGCTATCCTTGGCAAGCAACGTGTGGAAACGATTGTCATCGATTGCAACATATGGTGACAACTCGTTGCAATCCATCCGTTGAAATCTATTCATTGTTATCTTGTAATGGTCTCATATTTTTCTAATAAATGGTAACTGATTCCGAGGCCTTTTGGGTTCTTGATGGGAGAACAAGGCACGGGGAATCAATTGCAGTGTAGCAGTTCAGGTCCCTTTCACAGTCGCTTACAGTCTGCATACACCATCACCGCAGAGCGCCCGTGTGAAAGAAGATCCGGAACATTCAGGCATCAATGGCATCAATGGCTGGAGGTCAGTTCGATCTATTTTTCAAAATTGATTTGTGCATTTTTGTTTCATGCACATTTGTAGATTAAGAGATCTGTTCCAGTTTTTAATGCACGTAAGATTTCCTACACAGACATCCAATAAAATGGGCTTGGTAAAGGTTTCCAATAAAATATGCAAAAATGTTGCAAGGTCCAGAAATGCCACAAAGTTTCTTGAAATCTAAATAAAATCCAAATATCTAAAGCAAATATATATATTTTTTAATTATTTAATTCTTTAGTGTCCAAAGATATTGTAATTTGTTTAGAAAAATTCAAAAAAGTGTATTTTAAAAAAGCATCTCCAAAGGCTAAGTCTTGGTTACCCTCTGATGAATTGTGGTTTGCCAGGCCCCGATATCGGATCCTCAATATCAGGTATGCGATATCGTAGCCTGAATAATGATATTGGATACACGATATCGTGATTCCAGTGTAAGCCTATAAATACACATTTGGGCACATAGGAAGGGGGTCGATAAGTGTAAGTGTAGAGTCTTTTTGTCAATTTTCAATTCATTTCAGTTCTTTACGCAGTGCATGCCCGCAGTGTGATAATTGTAATCGTACGGAACATTTCTTCTTCAAGTGTGACGTACTTGGACATGCACATGATCGGCAATAAAGATCAAGATTACTCCATCATTGCAGCATTCACTTAGTTTTTAATTGTTTAATTGTTATTGTTACTTATTGTTTTCTTAGTTAATATTTCCTTACCGTCATTTACTATTCTTGTTGTTAAATGCAGAATGAGTACGACTTAATCACGAACACTGAAGTGTAACTACTTGGTAACCCAGTAGCGTATTTAGGAGTGCTTAAGTAATGTGCGCTCGGTAATCCCAGAAGTAGTACATGAGATCCAAGATGCATACGAATGATTGAGGACGGATGCTCATTGCACTTAGGCTAGTTTAGATTTTGCTTCTCATCGATTGTTAGCTTACAACAAGTTTATTTTCCATTGCCTCTAGGAGTAGCACTAGTTTAGGATCACATCATTCGCCTCACTTTGGACTAAACCATACATGACCAAGTAAATACTAGTCCAGATGGGAAGACAACGAACTGCGATCAACATGTGACTATTTAGATAGATATCACAACCAGTCCATTTGCGGAGTTCGATCGGATCGTGCGTAAACGCTCGTATTTGTATGGTTGAGTGTAGGGGTACCTCACCACTCATCACCCTCACTACCAAAGGCACTCACCAATAGCTTTTAGAATAATCTTACTACTATGGTTGGATTAGCCTTGTGACCCCAAACAAGTCACTCATGGCTGAGCCTTGGCAATAGTAACATCCTCAATGGTCATGGCACACTTATCATTCTAAGGATAGGCCCTGACTATGCCTCATCACACACCGATAGACTCAATTGCTTAGTGCCATGGTCTTGGCTAAATTCATAACCTTACATAAACTTACAAATCAAAATCCAACAACAATAATAATGGCAACTTCCACTACCAATTGAGCAAAATTAGTCACACAAATATTATTATTTTATTCTAAACATCCAAACGGTGCCCAAAATGGCCAAAAAAACTATAAAAAGCTCAAATTCCACAAAATTCTTGCAAAATCATGTTTATGTCGTGTGTAGATCCCAAATATTCATAAAATATCCGAGGGCAAGTTGGGCATAATTTTTGCAACTTCCAAAATTCACCAAAAGATGGAAAATTGTACAAATAAGACTAAAATATTATATTATAAAAAAGCCCAAAATTATAAAAATCTAGCAAAACTGCAGCATATTAATTAAAATCATAGAAGAATAACAAAAGAATAGGAAACAAAAAAGAGAGAGAAAATCCACAACAATATAGGATAGCCATGTGAAAGAAAAGTAAAATAAATGTCCTTACTTGTATTAGTAGGGCTTTCAGAATTTTCTTTATGTCTTCCTTTCGTGGCCAGTGCTCTCAATTGGTTTTTGTTTTATTTAGCATACTAAAAACCCTTTTTCAAACTCCAGTGGGGCCACTACCTATTTATGAGAAGAGAAACAAAATAAACGAGCCCAATTTGCAAAATGTGAAAGAACACAATTTTGCAAAATAACAAGCCACTAAAAAAGGCGACGATGGAAAAGGCGAAGAGGCACGGCGCTAAGACAAAGTATTAAGCATAATATTATATATTATGCATATATGTTATGCGTAACATAATATGCATGTTATGCAATGTGCCTTTTTCTTTTTACAAGGGCGTTGACATTTTATTTTGAGATTTTATTTTTAATTTTTTATTATTTCATTAAGTTTATTTATAATTTTTCTCCTTTACTTATGTAGGAAACTAACAACAATAATAGTAATGTAATCCTATGTTTTAATCAAGAATATTAGGGCAAGCCAAAGAATCAAACATAAAAAAAAAATATGTACATCAAACATCTCCAAAGATTCATGCAAGCAAAAGAATCAAATTCATAAAACTACCAATGTGTGCCACGTTGTACCTATCTTTAAATATATTTTTATGATATTTAAGAGCACCAACACAATGTCTAATGAACAATATTTATGTTGGTTTTCGCATTTTCAAGTTCTTTGGGGTACAAATCACTGTATTCCCTTGCCCTCTTGTAGTTACATAACTAGTTTTCAAATCTGCACTATATGAATGGTAGAAATAAGAATTAATTTTTTAAAAAACCATTGAATTCTGGACATTCATATCATAACATTGACTTTTCCAAAACTAAAGGTAGTTTCCAATTATACGAAAAATAGTTCTAATTAATTTTTGGCTTTTGATTATAGTATACTAGTCCTTTGTATGTTTCAATGCATCCTTGTCCAAGGTGAGAAGTGAACATGTTGCTTTTTGAAGATAATAAAAATTTAAAAAGCAAAGTCAAGGAAGAGTGCCGTACATATAAAAAACCACAATCGCAGGTACACTTATCTTATTGTTTTCTAAAATTAACAACAACGAAAAAAAAACCTTCCAAACTATAGTTTGCCATTATATTTTTACAAAATTAAAAGTCTACGGGTTTGAAAACGATGGCAGCCCCTGCATCAATACCGTCACACCCCACACGATATATACCAAGGCAAAGATTATTCACACCACAAATTTCTTGTCAAGTTTTATATCATTGTTTTTCACTTCTCCTGTGCTAATTTTTAAACACGGTTGCTCAGCGATTCCATGGCTACTATGAGGCGCTCTGAACAAGCCAGAGATTCCAACAAGAGGCACACAAATTTCCTGCCCTGCCCGTATCCTATGATTCGAATCTTCTCCTGCTGGCAGAGGTTGCTCTGGAAGATTACAGAAAAAATGGTATGCAGATTGAGAATTATGGGTCTTTTAATCCTCAATCTGAATCTGAATCCCCCCTGAATCAATGTCTGAGTTCAGCCAAAAAGGCGTAACGGACCTCAGGCCACACAGATTGGGCAATAATGAAAATCAGAGAAAGAGGGATTTTGAAGGTCACAGGAGAGCTTCTTCTTATGAGTGCAAATCCTGTGGCCGGATGTTTGATTGTCCCACGGCTCTTGGTGGGCACAGGGCAAACTGCAAATCCAAGTTCCGGAATTCTACGATCCTTGATAATAATAAAACCACTGACAATGGTTATGGCAACATCAACATCGACGCTGGCTGTTATAACAGTTCCTATACAATTTCGTCATCTGCAACAGATCAGCATCATCAGCCAAATACTGCCAAGAAACTGCAGTTGGAAAACAAATTTCATTCTGTGGATTATAGACAAGAATTCAGTTCAGTTGATGCTCCTGGTGAACCCAGTACATTCCATTTGAGTTGTGTTACTATATTTGATTTATGGAAATGTGAAGTGGATGGGACTACTCCTGCACCACCACCAGCATCAGATGCCCACTCTGATTAATCTGTGCATTAATGGTAATTTTGGTTCGTGGGCAACTTTTGTCTGCCTGCGTGCCTGCCTGCCAATCATTAAAATGGAGATGAGAAGGTTTTAGTTTTCTGTAACGGCGGGTCTTTATCTTGACTGAGATTGGCTTTTAGTTAAGGATACCGCCAACGGAGATTCTGTTTGTATGAGATTGTGTTTTACAATCGAGCGACTCTAGTTCTATAATTTGAATTTAACGAAACATGACGACTTCGTCCTGCAGGTGGGTAGTTCACCTAGTGCCTTGCCATATTATCCTAACACAAGCTGATCTAAATGATTAATTTATAGGAGCGAGTACATGATTTTGCATTAATTTTCCCTATCAAGTTTCATCAAGTCCTACCAAACACTAGCCATCTACCAAAACTCGGTAATAAACATGTTAGGAATTCTGAGGTGCATATTAACATACCTACTCCTCTTGGAATTCATAAAAGTTCGTTCATGTTTTAAGGGTGGAAAGTTCGTTCATGTTTTAAGGGTGGAAAGGTTTTTATGACAGCTATCGAACTTTTAACCTGCATAAATGTCAACCAGAAAATCGTCTACTTGCAACCTCTCTGTGAACTTAACTTTTTGATTTCGCCTACCTGCAAGGAACCACTTACTTGGACATTTTTTAGTTATTCTATTCTTCTCTTTTTCGAAGTAAAGTTTGCACCTATAATTATATTACTCTTGTCACATGGCCACCGAACAATCAACATTCACACGCCATAGCCTTTGCTTAAGTTTTAATTTATCAAGCAATGGTATTTTGTAATTCCAATACTTTTAATTCTTACAGCAAACAGTATTCAACTCTTCTCGTGCGACTTTTCCACATCGGCCTTTGTTGAACCTTTCGTTTTCAATTCATCTGCTGCAGGGCCAAAGCATATGAATCGCTGTGATAGCAACGATGACAATTTCGCCAAAGGAAAGTTGCAGATCTGCAAAGGCTAATTACGTTAGCTGTGATAGCGACGACAATTTCGCCAAAGGAAAGTTGCAGATCTGCAAAGGTTGATTACGTTAGCTATTATCGTGTTAGGGGGGCGAAGCTATATTTGTTTGCACAACTTTTTATTTCTGTATGAATACAGGGAGAGTTAAAAATTTGTACAATATTACAATCTCAGACACCAGAGGGGTTTTGCAGCGGACAGTTGCAGGCACGTTTTTGCTCGGGCACTGTGTCATCGATTCCAACGAAGCATCGCCAATCGCAATCCCTACCTGGCGGAGTGGACTGAGTTTTCCGAGCTGAAACAGTGTGCACCCTCCATCATTGTTATCATCGGATCATTCACAAGAGTCAATGTAATGGTGAGCATCCCTAAATATTGTTGGCCAATAGTACCTGCCATCAAGATTTTAATGGTCATGCATCTCCTAACGTAGTGTCCTCCACAAGGACCTTCATAAGCATTTTGGTGGAGAACGTGTAGTTGATCGGCATCAAGGACACACTAATGAACCAGGCCATCAATGCACACCTTGTAGAGCTGTTTTACCTCGTCAAAAAACTAATGTTTCTTCTAGTGGTCCAACCCTTATGGCATCTCTTAGGTAAGAAGATAGGTGAGAATGCCATCATACCATTTAGGCTCATTAGGCAATTCTTTAGTTATAGCCCCAGCAAAGAAGAGTTCATCAGAAAACATATCAGATAGTGGGTTTTCTTCTTCTTTGTTGTCCCATCACAACTAAGACAAGTGATCAGTAACCACATTCTCAATGCCCTTTTGATTTACCATCGTAAGATCAAATTCTTGCAAGATCACCAGCCACCGTATCACATGGGGGCTCATTATTGGCTTGTTCATCTAGATGGCACTGTGGTCCATGTGCACAAACACCTTGTATCCAAGCACATAATGCTTGAACTTCTATGGGCAAACACCATTGCCATCAATTCTTTTTTTGTAGTGGTGTAATTCAGTTGTGCACCCACAATGCTTCGACTAGCACAGTGGATGTAGTATGGATGTTTCTTCTCGTCCATCTACATAAGCATGGCTCCCAAGGCATAATTTGATGCATATATCATGACATGAAATGATCTAGACCAGTCAGGTGCTTGTAGGATTCGAGTTTCTACAAGTTTCTCTTTTAGCTGTTGGAATGTTTTTTCACATTTCATGGTCTAGACAAATGGAGCATCATTCTTTGTCAGCTCCACCAATGACCTTGCAATCTTAAAGAAATTCTCTATGAATTGCTAGTAGTAGCCAGTATGTCCAAGGAATGATCAAACATCTTTGACATTTTCTAGTTGGTGGGTTATTCCTTGGATGACCCTTATTTTCTCAGGGTCTACCTCAATTCCTACTTGTGATATTCTATGCCCCAATACAATGCCATCTTGGACCATTAGGTGACCTTTTTTTCAATTGAGTCACAAGTTAGTTTCAACACATCGTTTTAGCACTTACTCAAGGTGGTCCAGGGCTTGCTCAAATGTAACTTCATAAGTGGAGAAGTCATTCATAAAGACTTCCACACCACTTCTGATTTGCTATTGAAAAATGCTTAGAACTAGGTTTTGGAATGTAGCAGGAGCATTGCATAGACCAAATGGCATCTTGCGATATGTAAAAGTCCCCTGATGAGTGGCGAGGTACCCCTACACTCAACCATATGGAACGAGCGTAGCACGTGCGATTTGGTCAAACTCCGTATACTAAATGCCTATGCACTTCATGGAACACTTAAGGTTAACCATTTGTTATTTTTCTAGACTTACTTGTAGTTGTCATGGTGTATGGTTAAGTAAGTCCGAGATATATGATTTTTATAGTCTTTTATGTTTTCCTCCCATGCTATTGAGGTGAAGGGTTGAGAAATTAATTACTACTCTAACTAAAGACTAAGTCTAAATTACCTAGCGTCAGCATCCATTCCCACTTACCGTACACACCTTGAACCGATGCAACTGTGGCTACCAAATGCTAATCCTCGTTGAGATCACCACATGTAACGCATGTGCTCGAAGTGGTTGTACTGAGGCCTTTAAATAGGAGGAAACGGTTGAGAAAGCTAATCTAGCCTAAGTGTGATGAGCAGCCGATTCCTTAACTAACCGTACACATCTTGGTGCACGACTACCACTAGGATTACCAAGCGTAGATCCTGGATACGCCACTAGGTTACCAAGTAGTCATACTAGATGCTCGTAATCAAGTCGTACTCATACCGCATTGCAATGAGCAGCTGATTCCTTGACTAACCGTACACATCCTTCGATGCTCGTAATGAAGTTGTACTCATACCGCATTCTAGGAGTTTAAGGGTGAGAGAGAAAACAATAAATAAATCCTATTCCATGCACTGCAAGGTTTATCCAGGAAGTTCATCTTTATTGCCATACACAACTTGTGTTCAGGTACAATGTTGCTCGATAAAGATCCGTGGGTGCTCGTAACTAAGTCGTACTTATCACACGTTCTAGCCTAGCGATGAGCATCCGATTCCTTAACTAGCCGTACACATTGGACTACCACTGGGATTACCAAGCGTAGATCCTGGAATATGCTACTGGGTTACTAAGCAGCCAATGCTCATAGTTAAGTTGTACTCACGCGTTACGACAAGCAGCCGATTCCTTGATTAGCTGTACACATCCGTAGATGCTCGTAATCAAGTCGTACTTGTACACACTAGGAAAGCAGTAAATAAATAACAATAAATAAAACCATGTGCTGGAAGGTTTATCCAATCAAGTTCGTCTTTATTGCCGTACACAACTTGGGTTCAGGTTACAAGCTGCTCGAATAAAGAGCCGTTCACTCTAGGACTCCTACTGCGGGCACATGAGAAAAATTCTAACTCTGGAGTGATGAATCTGCTAGNCTTCCCATTCTCTCCTTTGTTTCGTCAGAATGGTGGTGGCTCTTAGAGGAAGAATTCTTGTTATCCAAGAGGATGGTTTGGCCAAGTGCGTTGATGCGAAGTCACTAGAAGTGGTTTGTTTGAGGCTGGAGTTGGAATGAGATCTACTAAGTTACATTAATCATGAAACACACAAGGGGCTGTACACCACCTTGTTCTTGGGATTGCATTCCATTTTCTTCTCTCCATCCTTCTCCCCATTATTCACCTCATTGCCGATTGTATCATTAGTGTATATATTTTGGTTGATGCATTGTTTTCTTTTTGGTAAACGCTTGTGGTTAAGACTTTAACTCTTGTTCCAAATGACATTCCCAGAGCCTATAGACTCTTTAAATGTGGGTTTGTCAAGGCATTAAGGGCATGAGCCTGCTTTGGGGAGGACCCACTGAAATTCCTATTTGGTGCACCAGTTAACTTCTTTTCCCTAACATAAAATTGTGTTGTGTGTGCAGATGGCAATCATACAACAACGGAATTGGATCTGGAAGCAAACACTTGGAATGGAGTAGTGCTATAGTAGCTATGCAAGGAGAAAGATCGATGACATGCTTATCGATGGACAACGAAAGGCGCAATCTTGGCATTGGCAGTAGCGACACTTCTTTCTCTCTCTCTCTTTCTCAGCTGCCAACTAAGGCCTGATGTCATTGTAATAAGGTGTTCACCCTTGTTGTCATGAACACTAGTTTTGTCAAGTCTTGTAATGATGATCCGTTCACATGTCATTCCATTACTTCCATTTCCCTCAATAATCCCATACCTTCCCGATATTATTGTAAGGAACTCGAGGATGAGTTTTTATTTAGTCATGGAGGTATGATGAGACGCGATTCGCATACGCAATATTGCGGCCACCGCGATATCGCATCGTCCCCTACAATATCGTAGTCCGTCGCCATATCTATAAATAAGAGGCGGCTCTCCCTTGTTTCCCCATCCTGGGCTAGAAGTAGGGAAACTCTAGCAGTTTGATAACTCCAGAGATAGAATATTTTCCATGTGCCCGCAGTAGGAGTCATAAAGTGAACAACTAGCTAAGGAATCGGTTGCTTATCACACTTAAGCTAAATAGGTGCCTCAGTATGACCACTTTAAGCACTTGCGTTACGTGTGGTGATCCCAGTAACGATTAGCGTTTGGTAAGCCACAGTTGCATAGTT
>MNCI01016618.1:285819-308691 GCA_015680685.1 Gnetum montanum | reverse complement strand
AAGCTCTGGTAGATTGATCACTCCAGAGTTAGAATTTTTCCCATGTGCCCACAATAGGAGTCCTAGAGTGAACGACTCTTTATTCGAGCAGCTTGTAACCTAAACCCAAGTTGTGTACGACAATAAAGATGAACTTGATTGGATAAACCTTGCAGCATGTGGTTTTATTTATTGTTATTTATTTACTACTTTCCTAGTGCGTACAAGTACAGCTTGATTACGAGCATCTACAGATGTGTACGGCTAATCAAGGAATCGGCTGCTTGTTGCAACGCGTGAGTATGACTTAACTACAAGCATTGGCTACTTGGTAACCCAATAGCGTATTCCAGGATCTGCGCTTGGTAAACCCAGTGGTAGTCCAATGTGTATGGCTAGTTAAGGAATTGGCTGCTCATCGCTAGGCTAGAACGTGTGATAAGTATGACTTAGTTACGAGCACCCATGGGTGTGTACGGCTAGCTAAGGAATCGGCTGCTTATCACACTTAAGCTAAATATGTGCCTCAGTATGACCAGTTCGAGCACTTGCGTTACATGTGGTGATCCCAGTAACGATTAGCATTTGGGAAGCCACAGTTGCATAGTTCAGGGTGTGTCCGGTAAGTGGGAACAGATGCTAACGCTAGTTAATTTAGACTTAGGACATTAGTTAGAGTTAGCTTAGTTTCTCAACCCTTCCTCTCATAGCATAGGAGATAAAACTGAAAATACCAAAAAAATCACATACCTCAGACTTGCTTAACCATACACCGTGACACTTACAAGCAAGCCTGGGAAGACAACAAACGGTTAACCCCAAGTGTTTCTTGTGGTGTTAAGGCATTTAGTCTGCGGAGTTTGACCGGATCTCGCGTGCATGCTTGTATTCATATGGTTGAGTGTAGGGGTACCTCACCACTCATCAGTTCCATAACTAGTGTTTCTAGCCCAAGTTTATTTTGTCTAGGGGTGTGCTTTGAATTCTCACTTTTTTATGTGTTTTTATGCATGAGAACCACACCATGCAAAGACTTGATTATTTTCATTCTCTCAGTTTTCAACAATTAGGTATCATTGGAATGGCAAGAAAACTCAAGAAGAAAACATCCAAGCACCTAAGAGAACGACCAACACAAATGCATCAAGTTCCCTTGAAGTCACACCCTTTTCAATTCTGGAGTTATTCCTTAGTTTGAGAAACGCCTAGTTACTGATTCATTAAAGTTCTTATTAGAAAGAGACTGTACATTTCCAAGTCGAAAGAGACCATAGGAATTGGTGGATGAATGGATGAAGTGAACTCATTGCCTGTCATATCAAAAGAAACATACCTTAGTATCAACATTGTGACTTAAAGGTAAAAACCAAACATTAGCAATTAATATGAAAACAGTTCATACCATCATTCTGAACACTTATTGGATGAAAAACTTACATGGTGGAACACATGCACACACGCAGACAAAAAAATGGAAAAGTATAATGATGTTGTAAAACAAAAACAAGAAAAGTTAAATAAAGTTGCAAAACAAAAACAAGAAAAGTTAAAGAAATTTGTAAAACAAAAATGTATAAGACAAAAATGTGTAAAACAAAAATTTAAAAGGACTGAGGGCCCCATATGGTTAGCATAGGTGGCCATCTCCCCCATGACTAAGTGGAAAGGGAGAGATCCAAAATAATGAGCACCTATTTGAATTTCTAAGAAGTGTCCAACTTCTCCCAATTGATGATCTATGCCTTCATTGTTGACATGGTTTTTATCCTCAGTTCATTCCATGCATATTTTTTGGTTGCTCTTTCTAGTAGCTGTCAACCACGAGGTGTTTACTACTTGTTATGTGGTTGCTATATATAGGCATCTTTGTTGCAAAGTTTCAAAGACACACCTGTTGCATGGAGGCATTTCCTCTATGTCATCAACTGATGAATCACTGTATGTGATGCATGGAACTTTCCTCTTCTCAATCTTTCCATAAATTTTTATCTTAGAGATTTCCAAGGAAAAATCATGGATCCTAAAGCATGTGTCTACTGTACTCAACCATGCCCTTCCCATTATAATTAGGAAGTCCCCTTCGTTCTTGTTCACTTCAATCACCAGAAAATTAGCTGGATAGGACCAACCACACATAGTGGTAATTATTTCCTCCACCAATCCCAAGGGAATGATAATGGACTGGTTTGCCAACTCTAGTTGAATGTTTCTCTTCTTGAGTTGTGGCAGGTTCCATGCATGATACGTCTCTTGTGAAATTAAGTTAACTCTGGAACCTGAGTCAAGAAGAGCCCTATGTGGTTCATTTTTGATGACCTGAAGGTAGATTAAGGGACTCCCAAGGTTAGTTAGTTTCCTGGGAAGGTGGCCTACCTTGATCTAGTCAGTTACAGTATGCGTTAACATAACCGTATGTGTTAAGCTCTATTGGACTGAAGAGTGCTCCAAAGTGTTAGATGATGAAGGAGTGTACATGAGCTCAACCGCTTGTTGTTGCGAGAGTTTGTTCGGGCTTTTGGTTCTGAAGAAGGGTCTTCTCTTTTTCTAGTTGTCAGAACCAGTAGTAGGTTAAGTATTTACAACTCTCACAACGTGACGTTGCTGCGGTTGAGGGGGAAGTTCCCCTTATATTGTTGGAGCAGGAGGTGTTATGGAAACTACTGGTGGAAGAGGTGCAGATGGATTAAAAGGATGGTGTGGGTATGGAGTATCTCCCGGAGAAGAAGGAGTCCTTCTGAAGTACTCCCAAACTTGGTAGTGATGGTCGGGAGTTGTGTGACTCATAGAGTCACTTGGAGAAATCGACTACTGCACATAATAACCATAAGGATCAGGCTGCTCATAAGGGTACTGATGTTTTGGCAATGGCATCCCCCATGACTATGGGTATTTCCACTGTTGATGTTGTCCAATGGGTTGTGGTGGAGTTCCACTTGGATAATATGTTAATGGTTGGTGGAACTGCCTTGGGTTCCCTTGGGGATAAGGTAACCTTCGGGGTGTTTTGCGTTGATTAAGTCTTGGGTTGAGCGCATACACCCTAGACTCTTGTAGATGTGAGATGATTGGACAACATCCCTTAGGATGGTCATAGTGGCAGATCTCACATCCACTGTCATCATCTATGTCTGATTCCACAACCACATCAGAGTTAGTAATTTTCACCTTACCCTTGTTATGTGCAAGGCCTAAATCTCTCCACATTGTCTTACCTTTGTCACTACTTTGTTCTACCTTAGACTCTTCTACAATTTTCAAGACAGTTTCAATTTTAGAGTCTAAGGAACTCCATATGTCATCTACCTTAGCTGCTATTTCTATTGTTAGCTTTTGAATCGTCAAGGTGTTCCTGTTCACCAACTCTTCGAGTGATGGCTCATCCTCTTCATCGTAGAATTTCACTCCCTTCTTTCAAAGAGAGGGATCACGTTGTACTCTTCTGCACTTTCCTTTTTGTGTAGCTCACCTTCTTCTTTTGATACTTGCTCTAACAAGCGATGTACTATGTAGGCTCTAAGTTGTGATAGTCTCCCTTGGGCATAAGTCACAAGGGTTCTTCTAGTCTCATGCCTTAGCCCATCTACGATGTGGCAAAGTTGATCCCGCTGTGTGTATCCATGGCCCAGGAAATGATGTAACAATGTGTAGTAGTGGGCCATGGTAGCATCCAAGGGTTCGTGATTTCCTTGCTTCCATCCTTGGATCTTCTTGAAACACCACAAAATTCTAAGCTTAGTACTTCTCCAATGAGAATCGAGCTAAGTCATGATGCTCCCCAGCATGACTGAAGCTTGAGGGCCTCACAGACAACTTTAAACGGAGTCAAATTCAATAAGAAATGGTTCCTTGGAACCCAAAAACGACTAAAATGACACCTGGCATCAAACTTGGCAAATCTTGAGCTCAAAATACTTGGTTTTCACTAAGTATACATCCTGTACGTTGGCCTATACATGCCCAGCGTAAAGCCCAGCGTAGAGCAACTTTCGGGCCCCAAAAATGAGTCAAAACATGCCAGAACGGAGTGTCTAGACCCCCTAGGACCTTCCCCAAGGTCCCCAGTAGCTCTCAGGCACTTGAAAATCAAATTTTGGGCTCCAAATGATGGTCTTTCATTCCTGTACGCCCAACGTATACACCCAGGGTGCAGCCAGCGTATAGGAACTTTTGGGCCCCAAAAATGAGTCAAAACATGCCAAAACTGAGCGTCTGGACCCCCTAGGACCTTCCCCAAGGTCCTCAGCAGCTCTCACGCACTTGAAAATCAAGTTTTGACCTTAAAATGAGCATTTTCATGTGTATACGCTGGGTACATTTTTGGTGTACGCTGGCATCTTGTACGCTGGCATCCTGTACGCTGGCATCCTATACGCTGGCATGCATGTACGCTGGCATGCTATATGCTGGCATCCTATATGTTGGCATGCTCTATGCTGGCATGCTCTACGCTGGTATCCTCTACGGTGGCATGCTCTACGCTGGCATCCTCTACGCTAGCATGCTCTACGCTGGCATCCTCTACACTATAGAGTTGTAACATATCCTGCACTCGGTCAACGCACCGCCTATCTCCCGATCCAAATTTTTTTCACCTTACAGCCACTCATCCCCTTTCAGATCCAAGTCTAACGTCAAAACCCGTATAAAAACTTCGATTTTTGACCAGATCGGGGTTGGAAAAATTGGAAGCATCTTGGCAAAAATCGAGGCAGACCACACTAAGAAAATTGAGAACCCTGCATCCTATACGTTGGACCCCAATCCTACACGCTGAACATACAGCCTCTACGCCATGTCTGCAGTCCGAACCAGCATGCTATCAAACCCTTGCATTCACCGGGGCTCTTCGTCTGCCTTGTGTCACATCCACAACTACGTTAAGACCGATGCAGTGTAACTTCCATTATGCAATGACATTGCCACATTTTTGCTAAGATTTGTTACAATTTTATTGTTTATTCTTGTATGCATATCGTTTACATTCTCATACATTTACGCTCGATTTTGCATAAGTTACGCTATTTACGTATAACCCGGCGTACAATATATCGATATATGTTGGAGGAAATCCTTGTCTGATCCGCGTGCGAACCATCCAAGGTACTCTACCTTCGTCCGTTCCAGCTCACCCTCAAGCAAAGGTAGGGTCTTTTGTGCATGTCCGATGATCCCCCGGTTTCTGTTCCTTCCAGCCGGAGACCGAAGATTTCGAACGGTACACTTCTTACTCAAATTAGACACTTTGGAGTATGTCTGATACTTATCGTTGAATAATTCTAACATCGTACTCCACCTTCTGATGATTTATGGTTCTAAGGACCAGTACCAGCTCTCTGCTTCCTTGGTGAGTGTCCTGGGAAACAACTTAAGTTTCTGCCACTCATTTTCTATATTTTGCAAGGCGCAGGCATCGTAGAATGCTTGTAAATGATGTTGCAGATCTCCGTCATATCCCCCTTTGAAGCATGGGATGTTGTTCATATCTAAGCGTTTGATCCAACTATCTTTTAAATGCCTTGTTGGAATCTTAACTGCCTCTGTTATGTTAAGCATACTTCGGGTTGCAAATAGGGGCTCATCATGATCATCTCTTTCATGATGCCTGTGATGTCTTCGTTGTTCCCTACTTTCCCTTCGTTCATGCCCTTGTCCTCTCTCTTGACTCTCTCATCGAGGTCTCTCATTTTTCTTACTTTTATCCTCTCCATTATGCTCTTCATGATTGCGCCTAGAGGTGGAAGGAGGGGATGAGTGATGTGAAGAAGGGGAGGAAGAAGAAGGAGAATCATCGCTGTGGCGATGTTTCCTACCTTCCCTTTGGCTACTTCGGCCCCGATCGTGGTGACGATCTAAGTGCCTGTCCTCGTCTTTTGTTGTTGTTCCCGCTGTGAATAGTTGGTGTTCACGGGAATTAGAACTAGGGTTGTGTATTGTTGAGCATAAGTTCTAATACCCAACCTCCTCACCATCGTTAGGAGGGCGAACATCTCTAGATAGCGAACTAGTTGTAAGTGGTTCACCATCTCTAGTTTCGCAAAGGACGTGCAGGCCTTTGCCCTTCAATAGGGTATGTTGGCTCTCCTGCCTTACATCCCTCATACATTGTAAATCTATGGGATGATAATCCCTTATGTTAAAGTCTGCCGCAATGTATTCAGCATACAATTCCGCCATGCCAATCTGTGCCAAAGCATGGAGAAGCATGCTAGGGATTGATCGATCTGGAGGTAACACTAACCCTTCACCTCAATAGCATAGGAGAAAAACATAAAAGACTATAAAAATCATACAACTCAGACTTACTTAACCATACACCGTAACAACTACAAGTAAGTATGGGAAGACAACGAATGGTTAACCTTAAGTGTTCCATGAAGTGCATAGGCATTTAGTCTGCGAAGTTCGACCAGATCGTGCATGCTACGCTCGTTTCATATGGTTGAGTGTAGGGGTACCTCACCACTCATCATTGGCGTCGTTGCTGATGATCACCACATGTAACGCATGTGCTTGAAGTGGTTGTACTAAGGCACTTAACTCAAAGGAAAGGGTTGACGAAGCTAATCTAGCCTAAGTGTGATGAGCAGCCGATTCCTTGACTAACCGTACACATCTTGGTGCATGACTACCACTGGTATTACCAAGCGTAGATCCTGGATATGCCACTAGGTTACCAAGTAGTCACACTAGATGCTCGTAATCAAGTCGTACTCATAATGCGTTGCGATGAGTAGTTGATTCCTTAACTAACTGTACACATCCTTGGATTCTTGTAATCAAGTCGTACTCATACTGCATTCTAGGAGTTTAAGGGTGAGATAGAAAACCAAAGATGGATGCAGACTTGCCACTTACCTTCTTTCTTTGGCACAATAATGAATGGACTAACACACTCACTATCATGGGATAAATGAACCCTACCTTGAAGAGTTGTTTAATTTCCTCTTTCATGACCTATTTCAGTTTGGGATTCAATCACCTATGTGGCTATCTCTTTGGCTTCATGGTTGGATCAATGTAGATGTGATGCTAGCATATCCTAGGATCAATCCTTGTGAGTTCAAGATATGACGAAGCAAAAGTTGCAAACCACTTTTCAACCACATTCAACATCTTTTTCTGCTCTAGACAAAGATTTGCATTGATTATGACCAGCTTCCCATTTTTAAAAAACACATATTCCATTCTGGCCAACACCATTTTTAATTCAAGGGGCTCTTAAAATTTTCAAGAATCTCCAACTCTTCTCAATAAGTATTATCATTTGCATCATTAAAGAGTTTATGATGACCTTACTCTAGTTCATCCATGATTGTGACATATGCACATGTTAGACTCTCAATTGGTTCCATGCAACATGTGCTACTCTCAGAATCAACAATCAGCCATTGGGTCCTCTCCTGTTTTGTGGTTGCTACATATAGACACCTTTGAATTTTTTCTTTTGGTGCACACTTCTTGCATGCAAAGATAGATGCTTGTTTCATAGCCTAGATTTTTCACACACAATTACACCCTGTATTATTATACGTGATGCAAAGATAAATCCATTTTCTTTGGATATTTCTAGGAAAAGATCTCTGATGCCCATTCTTGCATCAAAAATAATAAGCCATGCCCTTCCCATGATGATTGTGAAATCCAGTTTGTAGTTCTTCACCTTGATCACTAGGAAATCAACAACATAAGACGATCCATATACAGTGGCATAATGTCTTCCACCAGTCCCAATGAAACAGTGATGGACTAGTCTACCAATTCTAATTTGATATTACTCTTCTTGAGAAGAGGAAGGTTCCATGAAGTGTATATCTTATGAGAAATTAAATTGACACCAAAAATTGAGTCATGAAGAGCTTTGCACCATTCATTCCTAGGAGTCTGCAAATAAATGAGACAACTTCCAAGATTAGTTAATTTCCTAAGAAGGTTTGCAACACATATCCAATTAGATATAGTGTGAGTAAGCATCACAATATGGATCCTATGTGGTATTTGGTTTGAAGGGGACTCAAAGAAATTTAATATAGATGAAGATGGAGGGATAGGGTTGTTAACCGTAGGTGTATTTAAGGGCTTAGGTGGACTATGGGATTGAAAGAAGGTCTTTCTTTGATTGAGTATTCAACCCACTTGATTGATGAACTAGTTGTAGATTAACAGCCCTAGTAGTGTTGCATTGATGCAGTTGAGTTGGTAGTTCACCTTGCATAGGTGGAGCAGGTGGTAGCTGTAAGGCTAAAGGAGGAACATGTGCAGGGATAGGAGGAGGATAAGGATAAAAGGTGGCATCCCTTTTTTCATGTAAAGAATGAGTTTGATAATAATTAGAAGGGTGGTAGTGAGATTGGAAAGTAGAAATGTAACTGGAGAATTCACATGGAGACAAGGGTTGCTAAACACATAGTACCCAAATGGATCAGGTTGTCTATAAGGGTATTGTAGCCTTGGTGGTTCCAGCGCCATGATTGTGGTTGTTGCCAATGTTGATACTACTCCTATGGTTGCAGTGGAGTTCCACTTAGATAATATTGTTGTTGCTAGTGGAATTTTTTAAAATTACCTTGAGGATAAGGTAATATTCTAGATGTTTGCCTTTGTGTTAGTCATGGATTCAAAGCATACATCCTAGACTCTTATAAATGTGATACTATGAGGCAACATCCCTTAGGATGTTCATACTGGCAGATGTGACATCCACCATCATCATCTGATCTACTTCCCGCAACTTCTTCTATTGTAGCAATCCTACCCTTACCTTTTTGATAGGCATGTTCAACTTTCTTGCATCTCTTGCACTCATGTTCACTACCTTATTCTTTGGACTCTTCAAAAATTTTTAGGATAGCTTGTAAATTGCTATCCATGGAGTCCCATAATTGATCAACCTTGGCCATAATTTCATATTGAAATTTTTGAAGCTGCAAGGCTTTCCTATTCACCACCTCATCAAGTCTGAATTCTTTCTCACTATCACAAAATCAAACCTTCCTCTTGCGAATAAAAGGAGGATCATGGTTAGATTCTTCTGCATCTTCTCTTTTTCTTAATTCACCCTCCTCTTTAGCTACCTACTTGATTGGTCTTTGTATCTAATGAACACTTAATTTTGATAGTAATCCTTGGGCATAGACACCAAGGGTTCTCTTCATTTCTAATCAAAGCCCATCTACAATGTGGCAAAGTTGATCCAACTGAGAATAACCATGGCTAGGACATTTGTGCATTAAGGAATAGTATCAATTGATGGCGGCATCCAAGGATTCGTGTGTTCCTTTTTTTCATCTTTGGATTTACCTTCTCAAGTTGAACACTCTGGAGTATGTTTGATATTTATCATTAAACAATTTAAGCATGGTACTCCATCACCTGATAGATTCAAGCTTCTCTACTTCTTTGATGAGTGTCCTTGGGAACAACTTAAGTTTTATTACTCATTCTCTATGTTTTACAAGGAACATGCATGTTGAAAAGCTTAGAGATGATTCTACATATCAAAGTTATATCCCCCTTTGAACTAAGAATTATTGTTCACGTCTAGCCTTTTGATTCGACTATCATTCACGTGCCTTGTTAGAATTCGGACTGCCTTTGTGATATTGAACATACTTTAAGTAGCAAGCAAAGGCTCATCGAGGCCATGATCATGGTGCCTATGATGCCCTCTACTACCCCTTCATTCATAGTGATGTGCCTCTCTTTTATGTGTATGTCCTTGATTTTTCCTTGCCTGATGGTCCCTTCGATCATTTCGATCCTGTCGGTTATTTTAGTCATCTTCATCATGGTCTTGCCTTCTATGGTTGCGATTAAAGCTAGAAGAAGAAGATGATGATGATGATGAAGATGAAGAGGAAGGAGGACTATCACCATCATAGTGCCTACTACTACCTCTTTGGAGATTAGACCATGATCATGATCTTGTTTCTTGTCTACATCCCTACCTTGGCTTTCCTCTTTGGATCCTTCTTTTTTATTGGATCCATTCTTACTAGAACTTGGATTGTGAATAGTTGACTATAGGTTTTGGTTTCGACCTCCCTCACCAAAGCCAAAGACAAGCATTTCATTGAATGCAAAACCCCTAGGGAATGGTTCCCCACTATCTTTTTGGTATAGTAGAAATGGGAAATCATTAAATCCTTTTTCCTTCGCAAATTCATAACGTTGTTCTAACTAGTGATCCCTAAGATGTTGTGCCTCAGTGAAACGATAATCCTTGGCATCACTGTCTTGCACAGCATTCTTAGCATGAAGTTCCTGGAGACCCCATCATATAAGAATTTGTTGAAGCATTGTAGAAATGGATCAATCATGTAGCAACATGATGTTACCCTCTGATGGGACGTGATATCGCATACGCGATATCGCATCCTTTCTTGCAATATCGCATACACAATATCACAACCCGCTACCAGTTCTATAAATAAGCGGTGACTCTCCCTTTTTTCTCCATCTAGATCTAGACCTTAGCCAAACTCTTTCCATTTTTCCATTCCAGAGTTAGAATAATTTCCATGTGCCTGCAGTAGGAGTCCCAAAGTGAACGGATCTTTATTTGAACAATTCTGTACCTAAGCACACAATTGTGTATGACAATAAAGACAAAATTTTGGATAAACCTTGCAGTTCATGGACTAAGCTAAATAGGACTTTAATTATTGTTAATTGTTTAAATGCTTTCTTAAGGACTTAATCTCTCTCAACCCTTAACTCTCATAGTTAAGTGCATTCAATACGACCGCTACAAGCATGTGCGTTACGCTTGGTAATCCCAGTAACAAATAGCATTTGGTAATCCTAGTAGCATTGCATTGGTTTAGGGTGTGAAACGGAAAGTGGGAATGGATACTGATGCTAGGATGATTAAGGCTTAGTTAGTTAAAGTTAGTTACTTAGTCTCTTCACCCCTTTCCTCTCTTAGCATAGGCGATAAAAACATAAAAGATATAAAAATCACATGCCTCAAGCTTACTTAACCATACAACTGTGAAAAATACAAGTAAGCTTGGGAGGACAATGATTGATTAACCTTAGGTGTTCCATAAGGCTTGTAGGCACTTAGTCTATGGAGTTCGACCGGATCGCGCATGTAATGCTTGTATTTGTATGGTTGAGTGTAGGGGTATCTCGTCACTCATCATTGGCACCGTTGCCAGGGACTAAGTTTTTTGTGCACTAAGTAGAACATAGGCAATCATCCACATCATTGGGAAGCTTAAACAAACCCTTAGGGTTGATTAGAAGAAAATTTAAACAACGGTCAATAGCACATAGACAAGATAACAATTTCTTCTTCTTCTCATAAAAGCACTTCACCACCTAGGGATCACACTAGAGACAGTCGATAGCACAACATACATACCCAAGAACTGTCAATTCCTCAACAATTCAATGTGGTATATATTTATCATGATGAATATATACCTGACTTTACCTTTTTATTCCATCAAGATGAACAATTGCGATGGAGAGACTTGGAGGGTAACATAGTGTTGCGTCAAAACAGAGCTGCCCCCAACATGCTCCTTTGTGCCCTTGCACAAATTGACATGTCACAATTATATGTTGAGTACGTTGCATGCGATTACAACATGAGGGACTACCATCCCACAGAAGCGCAACATCAACGGGACTTGCAGCAAGAGAGTCACCACAGTTCGTTGAAGGGAAAGGACCCCCATAAGGCTTAGCCCGTCATAAGAGAAATTAAGGGTGGTGAACCTATCTCAATAGGCTCTCCACAAAATGATGTTTCTCCTCCTAACGATAGTGAGGAGGTGGTGTATCAAAACCTATGCTCCATGATACAAAACCCTAGTTTTGATTCCCACGAACACCAAGTGTTCAATGAGAGAACACAAACACAAGATAAGGGCAAGAATTCTGATCATCATCATGATTGGAGTCGAGATCACCGAAGGGAAGGTAGGAAACATTGTCATGATGATGGTTCTCCTTCCTCTCCACCTTCATTCACCCTCTCCTTCCACATCCGGACACAATCGCGAAGAGCCTCATCGTGAGGACAAGGGTAAGCAAGATGAGAAACCTTGACGACAGAGTCGAGAGCGAGGACGAGGGCATTCTAGGAAATCAAGGCATGGAAGAAGGGAAAGTAGGGAACCGCATAGGCATCATAGATGCCATGAAATAAATGACAGCAAAGAACCCCTACTAGTAACCTGGAGTATGTTTGACATTATGGAGGCAATTAGAATACCTACAATGCACCAGAAAGATAGCCAGATCAACAGACTAGGCATGAATAATATCCCATGATTTGAAGGGGGATACAATGCTAATTTGCAGAATCACTTACAAGAATTCCACGATGACTGTTCCTTGCAGAATATTTTAAACTAGTGGAAAAAGTTAAAGTTGTTCCCAAGGACACTCATAAAAGAAGCGAAAAGTTGGTACTGATCCTTAGAACTGAAATCCATTCGAAGGTGGAGTACGATACTAGAATTGTTCAATGATAAATATCAAACGTACTCCCAACTGTCCAACTTGCGTAAGCAAATCCAAGGATGGAATCAGGGTAATCACAAACCCTTGGATGCTACCATGGGCCGATATTATGCATTGCTACATCATTGCCCAGGCCATGGTTATGCACAATGGGATAAACTACGTCATCTCGTAGATGGGCTAAGACATGAATCCAGGAGAACCCTTGGAAAATATGCCCAAGGGAGATTATCAGAACTTAGGTTCCATGAAGTTCATAGATTGTTGGAGCAAGTAGCTAAGAAAGAAGGAGATCTACAAAAAAGAGAAAGAGTGGAAGAGTATAACCTCAATCCTTCCCTCTGAAAGAGGAGAGTAAGATTTTGTGAGGAAGAGGATGAGTCATCACTCGAAGAGTTGGTGAATAGAAAAACCTTGCCACTTCAAAAGTTAACCGAAGTGTCGACTAAGGTAGATCAAATGTGGAACTCCTTAGACAGTAGATTTGGAGCCATTTTAAAAAGTGTAGAGGAGTCTAAGGAGCGAAGTAGTGAGCATGATAAGAAAAAGAGGAGAGATTCAGATCATGCACGTAACAAGGGTAAGGGAAAAATGACTATCACCGATGAGGTTGTGGATTCCAATACAGATGATGATGGTGGATGTGAAATATGCCAGTATGACCATCCTAAAGGATGTTTCCTAATAATCTCACATCTACAAGAGTTAGGGGTATATGCACTTCACCCAAGACTTAACAAACGGCAAGCACCCCGAAGGTTACCTTATCCCCAAGGTAACCCAAGGTAGTTCCACCAACCCTTAATGTATTATCCAAGTGGAACTCCATCACAACCTATCGAGTAACACCAGTAGTGGAAATACCAATAGTCATGGGGGATGCCACCGCCTAGGCAACAATACCCTTACCGACAACCAAATCCATATGGCTATTACGTGCAGCAGCTAGTTTCTCCAAGTGACTCTATCAATCACATGACTCCACAATGGCACTACCAAGTTCCAGAGTATTTTAAGACTCCCTCTCCTGGAAGATATACTCCACATTCATACCATCCTCTGAATCCATCCGCATCTCTTACACCAATAGTTCCACTACCCCCTGCTCCAATGATGCAAGGGGAACTCTCCACTCAATCGCAGCAACGTAATGCTACGAGAGCTATAAACCTTCAACCCACTGCTAGTTCTAACAATTATACAAAGAGAAGACCTTTCTTTAGAACCAATAGTCCAAACAAGCTCTCACAACCACAAGCCATTGAGTTTATGATTACTCTTCCATCAAGTAAGGCTTCGGAGCTCCCTTCAAACTAGCAACAGAGCTCAACGCATACGGTTATGTTAACACATACCATCACTGACTGGATAAAGGTGGGCCACCTTCCCAGGAAACTCTCTGACCCCGAAAGTCTCTTAATCTACCTCCAAGTTGTTGGGAATGAACCTCGTAAAGCTCTTCTAGACTCAAGTTCCAGAGTCAACTTAATATCATGAGAGATGTATAAAGCCTGGAACCTGCCTCCACTCAAGAACAGCAATATTCAATTAGAGCAGGCTGACCAGTCCATCATTGTCCCTTTGGGACTTGTGGAGGACATTGTTACCACTGTGTGTGGTTGGTCATACCCAGCTAATTTCCTAGTGATAGAAGTTAACAATAATAAAGGGGACTTTCCAATTATAATGGGGAGGGCATGGCTAAGTACCATTAATGCATGTCTAGGAATTAGTGATCTTTCCTAGGAAATATCTAAGGAAAACTCTTATGGAAAGATCGAGAAGAAGAAACTTCCATGCATCAGATACAGTGATACAGAGGATGATGACATACAGGAATGCTCAGCATCTCTTGCATGCAATCGGTGTGCTCAGGAAGTTAACATACAAAGGTGCTTGTATGTAGCAATCACACAACAAGAGAACACCTAGTGGTTGATAGCCAATCAAGAGAGCAACCAACCAATATGCATGGAAATAACTGGGAGAACAACTTGCAACCACAACAAAAGCATAGATACATTAGAATATGAGTGTCGCTAACTTCCAACCCTTAATCTAAAAACATCAATTGGGAGAGGTTGGACACTTCTAAAAAATTCAAATAAGCGCTCATTATTTTGGATCTCTCCCTTTCAATTCAGTCATGGGGGAGATGGCCACCTATGCTGATCATTTGAGGCCCTCAGTTCATTTAATTTTTTGTTTTACACATTTTTCTTTTGCACATTTTTGTTTTACAAATTTCTTTAACTTTTCTTGTTTTTGTTTTACAACATCATTTATACTTTTTCTTTTATTTGTGTGTGTATGTGTGTGACTTATCCATTTTGTTAAGTTTGTCACCCAATAAGTGCTATTAATAATGGTATGAACTATTTTCTATTGGTTGCTAATGTTTAGTTTTTACCTTTAACTTATGATGTTGATACTAAGGTATGGTTCTTTTGATATAGCAGGCAATGAGTCTACATCATCCATGCATCCATAAATCTCTATGGTCTCTCTTGGCTTGGAACTATACAGTTCCTTCCTTCAAAATAGTAAGAACTATCAACGAATTGGTGACTGGGCATTTCTCCAACTAAGGAAGGACTCAAGGATTGAAAAGGGTATGGCTTCAAGGGAACTTGATGCATTTGTGTTGGCCATTCTCTTGGATGCTTGGATGTTTTCTTCTTGAGTTTTCTTACCATTCTGACGTTGCCACCTTATCGAAAAGCTGAGCAAAATAAAAATAATAAGTCTTTGCATGGTGTGGTTCTCACACAAAAAAAAAAGTGAGAATTCAAAGCACATCCCTTGGAAGAAATAATCATTGGGATACAAGCACTTGTTATGGAACTAAAAACATGTTCCCTCTAACTAAGGCCCTTCTCACTTCCTACTTTCTTCTCTTTCGTTTCGTTAGAATGGTGGTGGCTCTTTGGTGGAGGCATTCATGTTACTTCAAGTGGATGGATGGGCCGAATGTATTAATGCGAAGTCACTAAATGTGGTTTGTTTGAGGCCAGATTTGGAATGGGATCTACTAAGCCACATTAATCATTAGTACACAAGGGGCTGTACATCACCTTGTTCTTGAGATTCCATTCGTTTCTCTTCTTTCCATCCTTCTTTCTCCATTTATCACCTCATTGCCGGTCGTATCAGTAGTCTATATTTTGGTAGATGCATTGTTTTCTTTTTGGTAAACTCTTGTGGTTAAGAATTTAACTCTTGTTTCCAAATGACATTTCTAGAGCCTACGAACTCTTTGAATGTGGGATTGTTAGGGCATTAAGGGCATAAGCCTATTTTGAGGAGGATCCACTGATATTCCTATTTGGTGCATCCATTAATTTCTTTTCTTTAAACATTTTTGCAATCACCATTTATTTTTTTCATTTCCATCTTTGACGTCCCTTTCATTAGAGTTATAGTTGTTTCTTTTTCTCCATCTTTCTTGTTCCTTTTCCTTTTCTCCATTCTCTCACTACCAGAGGTTCGCTCTCAGTCATGAGGGTCTTGGTCAAATTTTTTCATTTTTTCCAAATCCTTACACCTTGGGTAGGCACCAATATTGTATCTCTAGATCCATATTAGCCATACCACAACTCAGCCAATGGACCTTTCACCGAAGCAAGGTATCAACTGCATTGTGATTCATTTACCCTTGCTAATATAAGACTATGTTTTGTGTGCAGATGAAAATCATACAACAACGGATTGGACCTAGAGGGAACACATGGAATGGATCGGTGCTGAAGTAGTTATGCAAGGAACAAGATTGATGGCGTGCTTACGGATGGACAACGAAATGTGTAATCTTGGCGTTGGCAACAACAGACCTCTTCTCTCTCTCTCTCTCTCTCTCTCTCTCTCTCTCTCTTAGCTGCTAAATAAGGCTCGATGTCAATTGTATATAGTGTTTACTCTTGTTTTCATGAACACTAAGTTTTGTCATGTATTGTAATGATGATCCGTTCACATGTCATCCCATTCACCATTAGTTCCATTCTAGTCAATAATCCCATACCTTCCCAATATTTTGTAAGGAACTCGAGGATGAATTTTTATTCAATCACGGGGATATGATGGGACGTGATATCGCATGGGTCGTGATATCACATACGTGATATCACATACGCGATATCACGTCATTCCCTACGATATCACGTACGTGATATCACTACCTGCTACCAGTTCTATAAATAAGAGGTACCTCTCCCTTGTTTCTCGATCTAGATCTAGACCTTAGCCAAACTCTTTCCATTTTTCCATTCCAGAGTTAGAATAATTTCCATGTGACTGCAGTAGAAGTCCCAAAGTGAATGGATCTTTATTCAAGCAATTCTATACTTGAGCACACAATTGTATACGACAATAAAGATGAAATTTTGGATAAACCTTGCAGTGCATGGACTAAGCTAAATAGGACTTTAATTATTGTTAATTTTTTAAATTCTTTCTTAAGGACTTAATCTCTCTCAACCCTCAAATCTCATAGTTAAGTGCATTCAGTACGATCACTTTGAGCATGTGCGTTATGCTTGGTAATCCCAGTAATGAATAGAGTTTGGTAATCCCAATAGCGTTGCATTGGTTTAGGGTGTGAAATGGCAAGTGGGAACGGATACTGATGCTAGGATGATTAAGGCTTAGTTAGTTAAAGTTAGTTACTTAGTCTCTTCACCCCTTTCCTCTCTTAGCATAGGCGATAAAAACATAAAAGATATAAAAATCACATGCCTCAAGCTTACTTAACCATACAACTGTGACAAATACAAGTAATCTTGGGAGGACAATGATCGATTAACCTTAGGTGTTCCATAAGGCATGTAGGCACTTAGTTTGCGGAGTTCGACCGGATCCCACGTATAACGCTTGTATTCATATGGTTGAGTGTAGGGGTACCTCACCACTTATCACCCTCCATGTTACAACACCACAACTATTCATCCTAATGTAGGACAAAGGTGAAATTGGGTACATACTCATCAAGATGAGAATATAGCACTCAATATTGTTGAGGCACCGGCTAATGATCTCCATCAAACTTGGGCAAAGAAGTACTTTTGTGAGAAGAAGACATTTTCAATGAGATGATAAAAACACAATGTGTTTTAAAATTTTTGTTGTAGTAATTGTAAACTATGATATGAATCTAGGATTTGTTCCAATAATTTTGAATGATTTCCACTAAATCCTAGATAGCACATGAAACAACCAACAGGTCCTTGGAAATGATGCCAATGATGAGTGATGAGGTACCCCCATACCCAACTATATGAATCACTAAGGTGTTCACATATGATCTAGGCGAATTCCATGGACCTATAGTTTTCCAGTGCACTAGTTCTTCTAGAAAGTGAAATGGGCATTGGGAATGTTTGTTGTGTTCCCAACTACACTTGTGAAGCTCAAGCATATGGTTTAAGTGTAATTGATATACATGATTTTTATCATTTTTATATTTTATAAGTTTAATCACCCACAACAAGAATGAAAGGTAGAGTAATTTAAGATCTAGTTCATTCACTACCTAGCTAGCCTAACACAAGTACCCATTCCACTTTCCTAGCCACATCCTAAACATGTATAGCGTTGCTGGGCTACCAAACATTAAATGTTGCTAGGTTACCAAACACTATATGTATGCTCGAAGTGGTCGTGCTTGTGTTCATTCACAACTAGAAATTAATTTCTTAATTTAAATGCATTAAAGTAAAGTGCATGAAAATAAAGTGCATTAAAGGAAACATTAATCTATTCTCAGTGTTGCAAGGATTACCAAAAGGGTTCATTTTTATTCCCGTCACACTGCTGCGCTTAGGTACACTAGTGTTTGAACAAAGATCCATACACTTAGAAAATATTCTAACTTTGGAGAAAACGAACTAAAAGCACTATATTTATAGGCTAGTGTATACCTTGTGATATTGGATATCCAACATCGCATCCTAGGCTCTGACATCGAGTCCTCAATGGTAAGGCTCCGATATTAGGTACTCATTATTGGAGCATGCAAAAACATGATTCATCATAAGGTGTTGTAAGTTTATGTTCAACCCCCAAGTGTTGCATAATATTTTGAAATTTAATGCTTGTAAAGTGAGTTCCATTATCAAAAATTAATTCATGTGGTATACCAAACCTAATTACAACATTTTTTTGTACAAACTGAGCAACAGTAGAAGATGTCGATGATGACTGCTACTTTTGCCCATTTCATACAATAGTCAGTAGTGACTATGATGTATGCCTTTCCATTTGACATGGGCATGATGAGACCCATGAAATCAATGCCCCATATGTCAAAGAGTTCTAGTGGTTGGATCCACTATTGAGGTTCCTTCATTCAAGCAATCATTCCACCATCTTGTTGGTAGCATTCATAAGAATAGACATATTAATGAGCATCCCTGAAGATTGTTGGCCAATAATACCCTGCCATTACAATTTTGATGGTCATGCATCTCCCAGCATAGTGGTTCCCATAAGGACCTTCATGAGCATCTTATAAAATGTGTAGTTGATTAGCATCAGAGACACACCAACAAACTAGGCCATCAATGAACACCTTATAGAGGTGTCCATTGACCTCCATGAAGCATTTTACCTAGTGAAGAAACTATTGTTTCTTCTAGTGGTCCAACCCTCATGGTATCTCTTGGGTGATAAGGTAGGTGAGAATGCCATCATACCATTTTGGCTCATTGGGCAATTATTTAGTTATAGCCTCAGCAAAGAGGAGTTCCTTAAGAAATAGATTCGATAGTGAGCTTTCTTTCTCTTTGCTATCCCATCGCAACTGAGTCAAGTGGTCAACCATCACATTCTCAGTGCCTTTTCAATCTACCATCGTAAGATCAAATTCCTATAAGATCACCGACCACAGTATGACATAGGTTCTTATTGTTGGCTTGTTCATTAGGAAGCAAATGACACTATGATCTGTGTTCACAAATACTTTATATCCAAGCACATAGTGCCTGAAATTCTCTAGAGTAAACACCACTTTCATTAATTCTTTTTCTATAGTGGTGTAGTTTAGTTGTGCACCCACAATGCTTCAGCTTGCATAGTGGATAAAATATGGATGTTTCTTGTCGTCCAACAACATAAGTATAGCTCCCAAGGCATAATTCAATGCATCAATCATAACATGGAATGGTCTAGACTAGTTAAGTGCTTGTAGAATTCAAGTTTCTACAAGTTTTTTCTTTAGTTTCTAGAATGCTTTTTCACATTCAATGGTCTAGTCAAATCATGAATCTTTCTTTGTCAGCTTAACCAATGGTTTTATGATCTTAGAGAAATTCTCTATGAATCACTAGTAGTAGCTAGTGTGTCCAAAGAATGACTAAACATCTTTAGTAGTTTCTGGTTGGCAGGTAATTCCTTGGATGATCCTTATTTTTTTAGGATCTACCTCAATTCCTACTCATGTTATTCTATACCCCAATATAATGCCTTCTTGAACCATCAAATGACTCTTTTGCCAATTGAGTCGAAGGTTTGTTTTAACACATCTCTTCAAAACTTGCTCAAGGTAGTCCAAGGCTTACTCAAATGTAGCTCCATAGGTGGAGAAGTCATCCATGAAGACTTCTACACCACTACCAATCTATTGTTGAAAAATATTTAAGACCAAGCATTGGAATGTAGCAGAAGCATTGCATAAACCAAATGGCATCTTGCAATATGAAAAAGTCCCCTAAGGACTCATGAATGTTGCCTTGGCCTAGTCCTCTGGCTTGATCTAGATTTGGTTATAGCCACTATAACCATTCAAAAAACTATAATAACAATGCCTAGATATTGTGTCTAACACCTAATCAATGAAAGGTAATGAGAAATGGTCCTTGAATGTTGCCATATTTAGCACTTGAAAATTAATGCAAGCCTACCACTTGCCACCTTTCTTTGGCATAATCATGAGTGGACTAACCCACTTACTATCCACAATGGCATAAATGAAGCCTACCTTGAGTAGTTGTTTGATTTCCTCTTTAATGATCTACTTCAATTTGGGGTTCAATTGCCTCTATGGCTACCTCTTTAGCTTCATGGTTGGGTTGGTATAGATATGATGCTGGCATATCTAAGGATGAATCCCTATGAATTTAAGATATGACCAAGCAAAGGTTGCTGACAATTTTTCAACCACATTTCATAGTATCCATTTTTTTTTTGGAGCAAGATTTGCATTTATTATCACTAGCTTCCCATTTTTTAAGAACATATATTCCATGCAAGCCAGTAGCATTTTTAATTCAAGGAACTCCTACTTGAAATTTTCATAAATTTCCAACTCTCTACAATAGGTATCATCATCTGCATCATTAGAGAGTTGGTAATGAACTTACTCTAGTTAATCCATGCCTATGACATATGCACATGTTAGGATCTTAGTAGGTTTCATGCAAACTATGTTGCTTTCAGGATTAGTGGTCAACCACTGGGTGCCCTCTTATTTTGTGATTGTTGCGTACAAACACCTTTGAATATTAACTTCTAGTGCATACTACTTGCATGTAGAGATGGATGCTTATTTCATTGACCAGAGTTTCTGCACACAATTGCACCCTGTATCGTTGTACATGATGCATAGAACTTTCTTCTTCTCAATTTTCCCAAATGCATTTTCTTTAGATATTTCAAGGGAAAGATCTCTAATGTTCATGTTTGCATCCACAATGCTTAGCCATGCCATTCCCATGATGATTGGGAAGTCCCCTTTATAGTTCTTCACCTTCATCACTAGAAAATCAATAAGATAAGACCACCCATAGACAATAGTCACAATGTCTTTTACCAATTCCAATGTAACAGTGATGGACTAGCCTACCAATTCTAATATGATATTACTCTTCTTGAGAGGTGACAAGTTGCATGCAATATACATTTCATGAGAAATCAAATTAACACCAAAACTTGAATTGAGAAGAGCCTTGCATGGTTCATTTCTAATAATCTGCAAATAAATAAGAGGACTTTCAAGATCAACTAATTTCCTGGGAAGGTTTCTAGCATAGATCCAATCAGATACAACATGAATAATCATAACAGTATGGATCCTAGGTGTTATTTGGCTTGAAGGAGACTTGAAGGTATTTGATACAAAGGGAGATGGAGAAACAAGGTCGCCAACTAGAGGTGTATTTGAGGGCTTAGGTGGATTTTGGGGTTGGAAGAAAGATCTTTTCTTTAATCAAGTGTCCAAACCACTTGGTTGATGAATCTATTGTAGATTAATGACCTTGATAGCATTGTGTTGTTGCAATTGAGATGGGAGGTTACCTTGCATAGGTGGAGCAAGTGGTAGCTATGTAAAGAGTGGAGGAACATGTGCAGGAACAGGAGGAGGATAAGGATAAAAGGTGGTATTCCTTCTGGCATGTGAAGAATGAGTTCAATAATAATCAGGAGGGTAGTAGTGAGGTTGAAAAGTAGAAACATGATTAGAAGAGTCACATGGAGACAAGGGTTGCTAAACACAGTACCCATATAGATCAAGTTTTCTATAAAGATATTACTGCCTTGGTGGCACCCATTCTTTCTTAATATTTGGATCTTCCTGCATTAGGGTCTTAGTAAGGTTCACCCCTATTTCAAGTAACCCAAGCACCACAACAATGAACTATGTTGAGTAGGACACTGAGATGTCCTTGATCTTCACTATTTCTCTAGGCTACTTGTTATTTTAGAACAAAAATATCTTTTTCATGTACTATTTCCTAGTGGAATTCATGATTGGCCACATGGGAGAAACCTTCAACTAATCCTACACTTCTCTTAGTGCATGCTCCAGGAAAGGACCAAAGTTTAACTCTTGGAGCACTAATTTTTGGACCTTGATTTAATTTGATTTAGGTAGGCCTCTATTAAGGTCACCTTGAGGTTTACTGGTTGTGCAAGCACATCATCCCGATGGGAGTGTTCTATTGCTATTGTTGTTGGTTATGGAATCTGTCTGATAAATTCCACTTTTGCCTCCTCCCTAAGAGGACTTGTGGCATGGGTTGCAAGTGGTTTTTCTTGGGGCTATTCTTGGCCTCTTCACATTCTAGTCATTTCTCCCTTGGTTGGGATGCTCTTGCTTTCTATGTGTTCTTTCCTTTTGGTTCCATCTATGATTACAACACATCCATGGATTAGTAGATGTAATGTGTAACTTTAAAGTTTTGAGTACCTTTTCCCATTAATTAGTTAGCTACACTTAGCTAAAGTTGGACCATGGAAAATTTATTATGTTACCAATTATTTATTATAATTTCCATCAGAGATCATTGGAAAGGTTTAATTCTTATAATTTAGTGTTTAATAGTTGATTTTTCAGTTAAACCTTTGCAGCAGTTAGAAAAAATCGTGAAACATTGTCTATAAAAAATGATACATTTGTGACCCCCATGACAAAGAGCTTACCTCTGGTAC